>PVLA01000252.1:0-66011 GCA_004027455.1 Hydrochoerus hydrochaeris | reverse complement strand
TGAAGATATCTCTTAATGTTTATTGAAGCCATGTCTGATGTTGCATGTTTGCTGCCCTCAGTCTCCCTTGTTTTTTCCTCTCTTGGGTCAGTGCTCTCAGGGTTCTGGGCTTGGGGCCTCCTCTTGCCTCTCTCTCCTATCATGGCCCTGGCTTCCTCCACACAGGTTACAGTGCATGTCCCAGCCCCCTTCCCTGTTGGCCACGTTTCCTCTGAAGCATGCTGGCGAGGGACCTCCACCCTCTCCTGCCTGCTCTTGTCACTGAGGTGCAAGCAGTGGCTGCATATGCCTGCCCCTCCCCACCAGGCCAGCCAAACTTCAGGTGCCTTCACCCGGTCAGTGAGTGCTAGGTACAGGGAATCGATTTGGGACAGCTCATTGGGTACTGGCCAGGGGTGCAGCCCAGTCCAAGCCAATCCCATGAATCTGCTCTCGGGAGGGAGGAACCAACTGAAGTCACTGTTGATCCTAGTTCAGTCTCCTCCTGCCCAATTCCAACATGTTGACCATTTGGTTGCGCCCTTCCTGTGGGAGGCGGTCTCGTTCCTAGCACTGACCGTGGATCAATGGAGGTCCCTTCACTGGCTCCGCTCTCCATTGGGTTCACCAACCCCCAACTTCAGCATTGCTGTGCTTCCAGTGAGTGGTGGCAGGAACGAGTTTGGGCAGCTCTGCCAGTCGGGGTGGATTCAGGCCGTTGTAAACTTGGCAGGTCACCACAAACAAAAACGCTGTGTCCCATAATTTTTAGCTGTTTCAGTTGTAGTCCCAATGTATTTGACAAGCTTTTTTATGTTTTAATTTCTTTCTCTGTCAAGAGGATCCATCTCCCTCTGTCTGGGTTTCTCCAGGGTGTTTTATTCTGGCATACAAGTTGTTTCTCCCAGGAGGCTTTGTATTTTGTTGCTCAGTGATTTGCCATCTTGACTTCCTCCAGGAAGTGAATTTTTTACCCTGTAGCCAACCTTATTTTTTTTAATGTTTTCTAACATTAACATTTTAGATTTATATCTGCTTTCTGAAACAATTTTAAAGTTTTAATTAAAATTTAAATATTTGCAAGTAAGCTGTGTTACTCCATTCTAAGTTAAATAAAAACAACCAAATTCATTCAAAATTGGACAACAGAAGCAAAGTAAAGCACACAGTGAAGCTATACACTAATAAGCTGAATGAATTTTAATATCATTGGAACCTTGCTGTATACCATGATTCTCTTCATTTTATGGAAGAAACTGCCATGGAGCAATGTGCTTATAAAAACCTCTAGAAGAAGTCCCTCCAATGAATTTAGTCACCAAAGTTCTAATTTAATATCTGAAAATTAAACCAGGCATGGTAGCACAGTCCATAATCCCAGAATTCCTGGAAGCTGAGGCAGGAGGATCCCAAATTTGATTCTAGTGTGGGCAACTTAATGACTAAGTAAGATTTTGTTTAAAAATAAAATTAAAAATGAGTTCTGACAATAAAGCTCAGTGCAAAGACCCTGGGTTCACTCCCCAGTATCCCCTCTCTCAAAAAAGTCTGAAAATACAAGGTGTTTCACCCATGGCTTTCTTGTGACACAGACTCTGATGGTCTCCAGCTGGTCCCAGTGTCCATGAAAAAATTTACTATAAACCTCACACAGCACCTCCTTTCCAAAACCAAACCAATTTAGAAAAAAGACAGGGGGAAATGACCCCCCTCCCTTTTTTTTATTTCTGGAAATACGTGCTCTGTGGAAAAATCTTTTATCCAGAGGGAAAACTTCTGGATTTTACTGGCTCACTAAAATATAAACCATTTAGTGGCTTTTTTAAAAAACCTAAGATTAAGCTTTCTTTCATCTGTTTGCACATGTCAACCAAAAATAGCAGAGTATATATAATAAAAAATGTGTTTGTGTAAAAAAGAAAACTTATACACCAAAATCCATGATCTCCTTTTGCTGGAGTGTTGTTTCTTGGTTTTTATCTTTTTCAGGTGGTTTATCGAATTTCTATAATAACTTGAAAGAGGATAGAGATTGCCTATCAACCCTAAAAATTCTCACAAAATCTGCAAAGGTCTCACTAAAGATAATGGAATGCTGACTGCTGAGAACTAGCAATTTCACAGAAATCGAGTCAGATAAACAAATATGTTCACTGAAACTTAATATTCTGTTACACGATAGAGACATTAATAATGCCTTTCACTGACAGCTTCTTTATTTCTTTTAACCAAGGTATAGGTGGCCCCCAAAATAACCTCAAGTGATTCTAAATCTTGGCAACAGGCAGCTGTCCTCTGTGGTCTCCAGGGTCCTGTCACTCTCTTCAAGGCAGTGCATTTAGATTTTTCAAGGCCCCTTTCTAGCCAGGCCACCCTGACTTTCTTCACTGGAGATATTGAAAGTCTGAGTCAGGAGCTATGTGAGACCTATCAAGCCCTGCAGACAAGCCAAGAGAAGGCCCCCTGCTTTGTTCCTAAGCCATAACAACAAACACTTTTTGTCTGTCCTGGGCTTTTCAACCATTTGGAAATAATATATTTTGTGCCTTCTCTGTGGTCATCCATTCTAGCAACAAGCAGATTGTCCTTTAGCTACAAGACATTTTCAAGGTAACACAAGTTCATATTTCATGAATGAGCACTTACAGAGCCCCTGTCACTGACTCAGTATCACTGTGTCTCTCATTATCACTGTGTTGGAGAAGGAGAGTTTTGCCTTGATCAGACCCTGTGGCTTCCTGAGATGCCAAGCACTGTGTCTGGAGACAGAGGCTGGCTCACTTCCTTTTGTTTCCCATGCTGGCGCCAGCCCAAACGTGAAGGCACCCTTCCTGGTCAAGAATCCTCCTTAATCATTAGTAATAGACCTGCTATTCCCTCACTGATTAAGATCTCCCAGAATAGGTCCAAGAACAACCATCTAAGCTGGTGTTGGTCATGAACTCTTTGATGGTAGGAAATGGATCCAACTCATCTTTATGTCTTTAGGTCTGGCAATAGTATATAGAAAACACTCAATAAAAATGCATTCTCAATAGCAACAGTAGTGATCAAGATACAATAACTAATATTTCCTGAGCAGACATTTTGTGTCAAGAATGTTGTTGAACATTTTGTGTCATTTCATTTCGTCTTCACAACTGCACCACAAGAGAGGGAGCACAACTATTCCCACCTTAAAGAAGAAACTGAGGTTTTCAGAGTCCTTTGCTCAGAAACACACAAAGACTCTCTAAGTGGGAATAAAGAAATCTAGGTACACTTGATCTCAGACCCCAAACTTTTAGCCCAACTGTTATTACATTGCTGACAAAATAAATTTAAGTATTCACCCAACTCTACCAACAATTTCATGTTAACAGAAATCCCGTAAAGATGATGATATCAATAGTCGAGGGTTGGGAAATTTTTTGGCTATTATTTCTCTTCATCACTGAGACTTTTTGGTACCAGAGAACCATGCTGCCAGCAGATAATGCTGTTATTGAGATCAGCACTTATCTATTTTGGTGCCATGTAGGAGTGTACCAAACAGTGCACTTGTAATTTTATACTTTGTTCCACTGGCGAGCTCCAGCTCAACCAGGGCCTGGCAGAGCAGAGCTGAGCAGGCCCCAGGCACGAACCTGGATGATGCAATTCAGTTCTAATCCATCAATAATCACAACGCCTTTTACATGCTGTTTATTCTGCTTCACAGGATAATCACCTTCAATTTTGTTTCCAGTAGTTCTGCAGGATGAGCAGACGAACAATTTCCAACCTGCAAATGGCCCGTCATCACCTCCTCACACATGGCCTCATCTGCCCCAGGTGTTATGTAAAGTTCAGTTATTCAGCTCTCCAGGCTGTGAACAGCCTGTCTTCCCGGAACTCTGTGAGCAGCAGGAGAAAACTGTAAGCCATTAGCTTGCTTCCAACACTTGGATCTTCACTGAGGTTTACTGGCAATTAGGTTTGTCCTTATTCCAGGATCCTTCCAGCTCTGGCCCCCATTAAGTTTCTCTGAGTACACCCTCTTCTTTCCCCATTTCCCAATCCACTAAAGTTTCTTTCTTTCTTCCTTTCTTTTTTTGGAGACTGAATCATAAATTACAAGGTGTAATCTAAATGAAAACATTTATTTTGGAGTCTCATTAGCAGCTGAAAGGAGAGTGATAGTGTTTATGCCCAGCATGATGGAGTGGACTCCCACAGATGTAAGAAGTCCAAGCCCTTGTCTTAATCCTTAAACACACACACACCAATATTCACAACAGTGAAAGTACCACTGACAGGCAGTGGTAAGAAACACTTAACCAAATACAGTCCTATTACAATCCTCTTTAACATCAAGTTTGAAGCTCCTTTTAGTGAGTAATTTACTTCAACTGGCACCTGTAAGTAATTCTTTACTATGCACATCAGTATTGAAGATACTGTCTCTCAGCCCTCAAACCCAGTGTTCTAACTCTGATTCTGGGGCTGAGACTGTAAACTACCTTTTGCCTTTGCCAAGCAGCTCTGTTTTCAACTCTGCTAAGAGGGGTGAGGGAAGGAAACCCCAAGGTACAGGTAGGAAGGGCAACAGCCCTCCTGTTTTGTCCCTGTCAGTATCACCCCATTGTGGCCTTCCAACATGGGAGTTCTGATCAAGAAATATGGGAAGTTTCCAGTTTTTAAAAAGCCACTACAATAAAAGACATATTATCACTAAATCTCCTCAAAATACTACCCTTTGGTTCAAACACACTTACACCGTCATTCTGGCCACATTTTGAAGCAGCACTGTAAATCTTCTTTCATGTGTCTTTAGTTATGCTGTTGTGACTGCTTTGATATCCTGAATCAATTCAAAACATTTATCTTTCATGGTCATTTTTGACTTTGGGGAAAAACCACAAGACTCACAGTGCCAGATCCAAGGTATAAGGGGGATGCAGACTATCATGGTTAGATCTAAAATGACCCCAAAAGCCTTGAGTGTTTGAAAGGTGATTGCACTATGCAGGGATCATAGCTGACTTGCTATTAGGAGGCAGGATCTGCTCCCTCCCTTCACTCTCTGCTTCCTGGCTCCTGTGATCTGAGCAGCTTTTCTCTGCCAAACTCTTGCATCATGCAAGAATAGAAACTTTCAAGAAATGTGAGCTAGGAGACCCAACAGGACTCAGTAGAGGAGGAGGCATGTTGGAGAGACCCAAAGGACAACTAGAAACACAGATAACTTAGGCAGAGAGGGACATACACCCTGATATGAAGAATCAATTTGAAAGATGATATTTGTAGATCAAACAAAACAAACACATAGGCATTAAAAAGAGGGAAATCAATCTTCTGGGTCCCCACCACAGCCCTCTTTTGGGACCAGCCATGCTAAGAACCTCCCCTATAAATGGAGAGATTCAAGCAGCAAGCATAGCAAAGACTAGTTCACAGGATAGACTGGGGTATGCCCTATTGTCCTCTCTCCAAACATTGAGCAGACTGCAGCCTGGCAGCATTTTCACCAGCACACACCACGGCTGAGTGATCAGTGGCAAGAGAGGTTCCCTCCCCATCCATCCTATCTCAGACTCCAAGAGAATAAACAGTGAATACTGCCTGTGTCTGGATTCATCAGTATCAGCCCCTACACACACCTGAGTCACTGCCAAGTGCCTGTAGTGTGTCCCACACCAACTAGGACATTCACCAATCACACAGTGCTAACACTGGTCTGATGTGACTCCATGGCTGGCACCCTGGGCTCTCTTAAGTCCACACCCAGTCCCATGGGCCTGCACTACTCATGGACAGAAACCATCTGACATCTATCGTCAGTCCTGGGCAACCCTGGTTTCCACGTGGAGCTCCAGTGGACTCTCCACTTAGCACGCCTGACTTGCAGAAGTACCTATTCAGCCCAGATGTACTGCTCCCCTCCCTGGGCATAAGATTCTTCACTCTACACATTACAAGAGTTGGGGCAGAATCCTTACCTAGAGCATTAGGCCAGTGCTCTGCCTGGTTAGCAGCAAGAGCTAAAAGTCTGCTGACTTGCTGTACCCAAATGCAAGTGACACACTAACCAGTGCCCTCCACCATCTCAGGGCCTGCCAGAATCTCATGACTGGGTGCACCTGGGTCATTTCTTGGTGCCACAAGCAACATGAGTTTCTACCTGGTGTTTGGACCTGGTCCCACAGACACTGGAACATATACCAAGTACCAAGTATTGGTCCCCAACCAGCAGAAATCCACATCAGGAATCTCAGAATCCAACACCCCAACTTTTCCTGGGCTGATGTCCTAGCTTGGATAGTTGCCACAAACAGGGGTTTACAGAGAAGAGTTCTCTTGAACTGAGAAACCTCCCACAAACCCACAAACTATAAATAGAGGCAAAGAGAAATATAACTTATAAGATTAAATGCTGCAGGCCCTGTGATGGAAATGTAGGAAATTTTTTCTCTTTTTTCTTCTCACTTCATTTAATCCAATTTTTTTCTTTGCTCCTCTATTGGTATGTTATTTTTTTTATTTTTGCTATTTTTTCTTTTGGTGAAGTTTGGGGGTTTACCACCCATTTTCTTGTCCCCCTGTTTTAATATTACTTTGTTTTGGTTGTTTGAATAGGTCCTGCTTCCTCCCCCCACCTCCTTTCTTGCTACTTCTCATCTCTCTTTCAACTAACTGTCCCTTAGTATGCTTTCTTATTTTCTTTTCCTCTAATTTAATCTCCACTCCATAATATTTATTGTTTTCCTCGTTTTATTTCTGCTACTGTTATCTAATACTACTAGTGTCCCTATACTCCTTAATATGACCTTTTACATCAATCTTACCACTTTCACATCTTCCACTGCTTAGTTTTTCATAATCTATTTCTTTTTTCATCATGCTTCCACACCCATACCATTTACCCTTATGAATCTGTGGGTAGTTAACTAGATCTTACTATGGCTGAATACTCCTCTATGGTAAAAAGTGGGTAAAAATGCTTTACTGTATGGATATTTACTGTACATAATTATCTAATTTGCCTTAGACTTTGTCTTAGAACAGAAGAGCTTGTACCTATGATTAAGGTGGCAAGTGCTACTTATTACAGTTTGTCATTATCCAGTTTGCACTTGATGCTATTGTTATTGCTGATTATACTACCTCAGCCAAGATTATACAATTGTATAATCTTGTTGTGATCATTTTGTCTTTCTTATATGCAAATCCCTAGATTGTCTGGGAGGTAATAAATAATACTACAGCCCAGTACCAAAGAGCTGGGTGCTGCTAGGCCAAACATCCCCAATAAATAGATATTGTAGACTCCAAAGGCCAAAGCTAGTCATGCCTAGAAGACATTTCTGAACAGGGGTCATTACTTAAAGAGGTCTATTCCTAGTAATAACGCTACCTGCCATAAGTAATTTATAAGCCTCAACACAGAAAACAAGCAAAAAATAGAAAATGAGAAAGCATACAAGCAAAATGAATTCAGAAACTCCCAACTCCCCCAAATAATCCAGGTTTCATTGAGAAGAAATAAATCAAAAGCTACACAGGTGAAATTTCTGAAGTGGTTTCAATGAAAATAAAAAGTAGATGAACAATACTTTTAACAAATTCAAAGCAGATATAATTACACAGATAATAAAAGATATGACAATATTGAAAAAAAATAATAACTTTAGAGTAAATAGTTTTTTTAATGGAGGAGCTAAGGAAAGACATAGAAACCATGAATGTCCAATATAGAAAAGAACTGGATTCCATAAAACTGCACCAAACATAAATCCAGGAGACCAAAACTTCTATTGAAAATATATGTAACAAAGTTAACTAATGTGAAGACAGAATATCAGACCTAAAAGACAGAGTTGTGATTGGTGGCTATCTTACTCACTTTTCTCTCATTGCTAAAACAAAATACTTCATGCCCAAACTGAAGGAATAAAAGTTTTATTTAGCTTATAGTTTTTTGGTTTCAGTCCATATTAAGCTGGCTCTAAGGCAGGGTAGTGTGGCTAAGGGGAACCATTCATGGTGGCTGTAAGCACAAAGCAAAAAGGTAAAAAAGAGGAAAAGCACACCTCCTTCCCTCCTTTATACTGTGTGTCAGCTACCCACCCCTGAGCAGGTGCAGCACTCTACCAGTTGCAGTGCTAGACAACAAATGAGTCACAAGCCTAGACTCAGCTGCCTCCATGACTGCATAAGCCTTTGGGGGACTCCCAGACACAAACCATAACAGTGACCATTAAATGAGAGATTTAGAAATAGAAAGGGTTCACAAAAATGAACCCAACAGCTGCTAGATGATACAAAGAAGAATGACAAGATTAAATGAAATCAATGAAAACTCAGAAGATAGCACAAAGGGAAAAAATAATCTATAATAGCAGAAAAGATTCCAAACATGGAAAAATAACTTAACATACAGATAATTGAGGCATATAACACTCTAAATAACTGTGATCAGAAAAAACTACACAAAGGTTTATAACAGTCAAGATTCCAGAAATTCAACACTAGAAGAGAATCTTAGAAGCTGTTAGAGAAAAGAAACAAGCCACTTGTAAAGGAAAATCAAAAAGAATCCCAGCAGACAATACAAACCCTCAAGTCAAGGAAAACTTGAAGTATTTCAAGCCAAAAAAGAAAACAATCTACAATCCATATAGATGTACTCTGCAGTTATCAGTCAAAGTTGATGGAGAAATAAAGTACTTACACAATAAAGAACACCTGAAGAAATTTATGACCAACAAACTAGCACTACAAAAAATTCTCAAGGATATTCTAAAAATAGACAACAAAGACAATAATTCCAAAAATTTAAATATAATTAATCCACCAGGCAAGGTGAGCAATTAAATAGAAAGGAAACCAACAAGAAAATAGTATAATGACAAAGATCAATCAGGGCCTATGAGTTATGATCATCAATGTAAATGGCCTCAACTCACTGATAAAAAGAAACACACCAGCAGAATGGATCAATAAACAAGGTCCAACAAAATGCTGCATACAAGATTTAACTCAAAAAGAAATTTTATAAAAGAGAAATTCATAGACTAAAAGTCAAAGGATGGAAAGCAATAAACCAGGTAACATAAATCCATAAAAAAATAAGAGTAGCTATTCTAATTGCAGACAAAGTGGATGTCAAGCAGATTATTGAAAAGAGAGAAAAAAAGGCACTATATGCTTAGGGGAACTATCCAAGAGAAAGAAATAACAATCATAAATATATATGTACCAAACACCATCATATCCAACTACATAAAACAAACAATAATAGATTTTAAAAATCAGATAAAAACATACATTTGCAATAGGAGAACCTTAATACCCCACTATCATAAATAGATAGATGAACTAGAGAAAAAAAATCAACAAAAATTAATCAGGTTTAAACCAAAACTTGGAACAAATTGTCTTAATAGATATCCACCTGTCTTACCAAATAACAACAGAATATACATTCTTTTTAGCAGCATATGGGGCTTTGTCCACATACTAGCTTGCAGAACATGATTAAGTAAATGAAAAGGAGCTGAAATAATCCCATGCATATTATTGGATCACACTGCAATGAATTGAAAATCAATGACAAAAGAAAGCACAAAAACTATATAAACACATAGAAATTAAATAACACCCCCTTGAATAACCAATGGGTTACAGATGAAACAAAAAAATTACTTATTCAATTGAGCAATAATGCCAATACATACTGGACCAAGATACTGGACCTATAAGAACCAATGAAAGAAGCCCTAGGAGAAAAGCTTATAACAGCAAATTTTCACATCAGGAAAAAAGAGCAATCTCAATTAAATAACCTAATACTGAAACTCAGAGGTCTATAAAATGAAGAACAAGTTAAACCCAAAGCTAGTACAAGAAAGAAATTATAAAAACCAGAGCAGAAATTAATGTTTTTGAGACTAAAAGACAATACAAAGAATCAAGGAATTGAAGAGTTGGTTCTTTGAAATATTTAACAAAATAGACAAACTCCTAGCCAACTTTATCATAACAAGGAAAGAAAAGACCCTAATCTATGTAATTAGGAAAGAAAAGAGTGACATCACAACAGATCCTTCAGAAATCCAGAAAACATTAATACCTAATAAGACAGAAAATGCAGACTAAATGGATAGACTCCTAGATACATATGAATTACAAAAGTTGAATCAAGAAGCTACAAAAATTCTAAATAATGCAATATCAGTCAATGAAAATTGAAAAATTAATTTTAAAAACTGTCAACAAAGAATCTTGATTGATTCACTGATAAATTCTACAAGAACTTTAGAAAAGATCTAATTCCACTATGACAAACTCTTTAATGAAAGTGAAAAGGAAGCAGTGTTCCCAAACTGACTCCTAGAAGCAAGCATTACTCTGACACCAAAACAAGAAAAGGACCCAACCAAATAAAAAAAGATAACTAAAGGTCAATTTCTTTTAATGAACATAGATGCAAAAACCCTCAATAAGATACTAGCAAAGAGAATGCAACAAATCATTAAGAAGATCATATACCATAACAAAATTGGATTCATCACAGAGATGCAGGGATGGTGAAACATACACAAATAAGTAAGTATAATATATCACATTAATAGAACCAAGGACAAAAACTACATGATCATCAAAATAGTCACACACAAAAAAAATAAATAACAAAGTTCAACACCCATTCATGACAAAAACTCTAAAGAAAATTGGAATAGAAGGTTTTTATCTCAATCTGATAAAAGTCATTATGACAAATCAACAGTTAACATCATACTAAATGGACAAAAATTGAAAGCTTTCACTCTAAAATCATGAAGAAAACAAAGACATCCTCTATCTCCACTCCTGTTCAATGTAGTTCTGAAAACATTAGCAAGAGCACTTAGACAAGAGAAAGACATAAAAGGAATATGGATAGGAAAGGAAGAAGTTAAATTATTGTTATTTGCTGATGACATGATATTCTACATAGAAGACCCAAAAAACTCTACCAAAAGACTCCTAAAATTAATAATCAAATTCATTAGTACAGCAGGATACAAAGCCAACACTCAAAATTCAATAACATTCCTGTACACAGATAGCAAACTCATAGTTATGGGTTGTGTATAGATGTTCCCCCAAAGCCTCATGTAGTCAGGTGGGGCTTTTTCTAGAGTGTGTGATCCTGGTACTTGATTCATGGTGCAATGCTAGGCTCAGGGCACTAGGATTAAGGGTGTGAGTGCTATGTGACCGAAGTAGCTTACATAAGATATAGAAAGAGTTTTTGTTATTCCTTGTTGCTTTCACTACCTTCTGCCTTCCATGAACAGTTTCTCCTCTGCACTCCCTGCCTCCTGTGGCACCCTGCCTTGAAACCAGTCGATTACAGACTGAAACTTCTATAAACTGTAAGCTAATTAAACTTTTCCTCCTTTAACTTTGGGTGCTGGGTAATTGTCTCAGCAACAATAGAAAAGTAGCTAAGATACTTACTGAGAGAGAAGTTAGAGAAACTAGGCCTTTCACAATAACATTAAGAAAAATGAATGAAGCAACCACTCCCCTCCCTGATGGGAACTCCTCTGCCTGGAGTGGCCCAGGGTGGGAAACCACTGGCATCTCCTGAGACCTGCATGATGCTGGGACCTAGGATGCCAGGGGACCAAGCAACCACTCCCCTCCCTGGTGAGCCTCTGTGAGCCTGCTGTTGCCAGCTGAGAATCAGATATTCCCTCCCCATCCCTCCCTGCCCCCACCGTTAGCAAGTGGGAGCCAGTGATCTGCACATCTCTTAAGAAGTTGACCACAAGCAATGTGGCAAATAGGGGAGGATTTCCTTCTACCATCTCTTTGAAGGCAAATACTTTTATCACTGTTTTGCTTTGTTCTGATTAATGGTGTTGTGTTTTGTTTCATGTTTTTCTAGGAATTTGGTTGCTTTGTCTTTGGTAAGTTTTTTTTATTACCCTCTAATACGCAAAGGACAGAAGTACATGTAGAGACACATGCATGCATAGAACTTATAAACAGTTTAAGAGAACTGATTATATAGTGCATGATGAAAAGAACAACACATTATGGTAGCTACTGTTAATATCTGGTTCTCTTGTTGTAAAGTGCTGTGTAGCTTACAATGTTCTGTTCTGATCTGCTTTGTTCTGTCCTCTTTTGTTTTATTCTCTATAAAATAAAATTAAAAAAAGAAAAATGAAATACTTAGGAATTAAGCTAACAAATGGTTTGAAAGACCCATACACTGAAAACTACAGAACTCTGAAAAGAGAGATCAAAGATGATATCATAAAATAGAAAGATGTCCCATTCTTGGATAGACAGGACTAATACAGTGAAAATGGCCACAATCCAACACTGTTACACAGTTTTAATGCAATCCCAATCAAAATACCAATGTCTTACTTCACAAAACTAGAGAAAACAATCCTAAAACTTATTCAGAACCAGAAGAGACCTAGAAGAGCAAAAGCAATTCTGGGCAACAAGCACAAGGCAGGAGACATCAAAATGCCTGACTTGAAATTATACTACAAAGCTACTATGATGAAAAAATAAGCTAATAAGTTTTTAAAAACAGCATGGTAAGGGTCCAGGGATATAGTTCAGCAGCATAAGCACCTGCCTGTCAAGCACAAAGTCCTGAGTTCAATCCCCAGTACCAAAATAAAAAATAAAACTCAAGACTGAAGCAGAATATTCAACAGACAGAAGAAAAAATTATATAAAAAAACCCAGCATGGTACTTGGGGAAAAAATAACAGATACAAGGATCAATGGAACAGAAGATGCAGCAACAACTCCAAACATACTTACCTACCTTATCTTTGGCAAAGGGGCCAGACACGTTCACTGCAAGGAAGACAGCCTTTTTAATAAATGGTGCCAGGAAAACTGGCTTTCCACATGTTGAAGATTTAACATAGACCCATATCTCATACCATGCACTAAACTAAAATAGAAATGAATCAAAACTTAAATATACAAAAGAAACAATATTGTAGAAGATGGACTAAGTACAACTCTTGAAGACATAGGTATAGGCAAAGACATTATGGGAGAAAAAAAACAATTTCACAGAATATATCACAAGGAATAAACAAATGGGATCAAATTTAAAAAGCTTTTGCACACACACACAAAAAAAAAAACTACCAACAGAATGCAAAGACAACCCACAGAATAGAAAAAAAAATTTATGAGCTACTTCTCAGATAAAGGACTAGTATCTAGAACATATAAAGAACTCAAAAAAATTAAACCCCCAAATCTAAAGACCCAGTCCAAAGTTAGGCATCTGAAATGAATAGACACTTCTTAGATGAAGAAGTACAAAAAGCAAATAAATACATGAAAATGCTCAAAATCTCTGGTCATTTGAGCAATGCAAATTAAAACAACACTGAGATTCCACTTTACTCCAGAAAGAATGGCTACCATCAAGAAATATACTAATAACAAATGCTGGTGAGACTGTGGGGAAAAGGAAATCCTTCCCTGTTGTTGGTAAAAATGTAAATTGGTACAACCATTATGGAAATAAGCAAGGAGATACCTCAAAATACTAAAACTAGAGGTTCCATTTGACCCAAAATTCTAGATGTCGTCCCCCAAAAGCTAAAATCATCATAACACCATGATACATGCATACCTCTGTTTATAGTGGCACAATTTATAATAGCTAAATCTTCAAAACAGCCTATACACTCATTAATGTTGAATGGATAGATGTGGAATTTATATACAATGGAGTACTACTTTGCCGTAAAAGAATAAACTTGAGACATATTTAGATAAATGGCTGCATCTTGAGTTCACAATTTTAAGTGAAATTAATCAGACACACAAGTTTAAATATTCCATTGTTTCTCCTGTGTGAGAAACCCAACAGGTAAATAAGGAACAAAATGGAGGATGGATCCTGTGAAGTAGAAGAACATACTCAAATAGGAAAGCCAACGAGGGACAGGGGAGAGGGAAGGAAAGGAAAAGGAATTTTAAAAAAAACAGAGAATGGAAGAAAAAGTGGAAACAGAGCTTTTGCAAATGGGAGGGGGAAAAGGGTTAAAGGGAGGGGAGGGGATGAGAAAAAAGAGTTAAGATATATTATGTACAGGTATAAATTCCCTATGGTGAATGTAATCATTGTGTATGGCACACATGTACTAATAATATAGAGATATTTTTTAAACTGTGTGCCAAAGTATATCCATCTTCCTTTATACTGTGTGTGTCAGATGCTGTGTCCCAGCAATGACTAAGACAAAAAACATACAATAATGTTCTGATGAGCCTGCCTTTCCATTGGATGGCCCTTGACAGTCACACTCACTGCATTTTTAATCATACGTTGTGAAGGCACTCATGCAAGAGACTTTCAGAACTGCTTCAGAAGATGGCAAGAAAGATGGGAAAAGTATGTTCATAGTGAAGAGGAATATTTTGAGGGAGATTAATAGCAATGTGCCTTTCACTGTAATAAACTTTTTAAACTTAAACATTCACCATATATTTTGATTACACTGTGACAGATGTGACTGTTGGTTCCAGTCTTTTGCTCCTTCCTGTTCCTTCAAAACCAGCCTCAGCACCCTCCACCTCCGTTTCTGAGGGATCTATACCAGCTGGGTGGTGTCCTCTGCTCAGAAGTCTGGGTGCCACCTGTGGGAGGCAGTCCTGTAGCATCTAGGTTCTGCTCTTTCCTGTGTTCCTCAGACCTGGAAGTGGGAGCTGCTTCGCTTCATGTAACTGTTACCTTGATGCTCCCTTGTGGCTTTCTTTCAGATGTGCCTAACCAATTCCCTATATTCAGTCTTCTCTGCGGAAAGACCTACAGTGGTTTCTGTTTCTCGGACTTATACCAGTAGGTACTCCCTGTTTTACCAATACCCGGTTCGCTGCCTGATCCCCTCACTCTACTCATTTTGCCCTTGCAACACTTACTATCTAACTACTATGCTTTCTGGGTCTTGTATTCTAAAGCCTGAGTGGTAACTAATGTTAGTTAGAAAGCAGCAAAGGAGAAGGTATGACATCCAGGATGCGGTATCCTCAAATTAGAAACAGTGTCAGAACATATAAATTCTTAATTGGCTAACTTATAGAAAAGAACACAGGAAAGTCCAGTAAAAGCAAACTTCCCATTAACCTGCTTTAAAGTAAAAGCAATAAAAGTTATTTCTTGATAGCATACTTGGAAAAGAGGCACTGAAACTAGTGAGCAGCAGTCGCACTTGAATAGTTCCAAGGATTTGGAATGATGTGACAAATAGACACCACTACTGGACAACAGAGTAAAACTACTGCCCAATATTTTTCTCTACCTACCCGTTCATCTCAACAGGCTACAAAATCCCATCTCTGGAAATTCAGTTTCTTGGTTTATCCACTGTAGCGTTCTTCAAGTTTCTCCTCTAGAACTGCAGTGAGGGGACTGAATTAGTAGGTTTTCACTCCACACCACTGTCATGAGCATTACCCTATCAGTAGCCCTCTTTTCAGGAGTGCTGCTGAGATAAGAGCTCAGAGAAAAATGGGAATGTTTCCCAAAAAATTGCAGGATAATTCTGGAGCACTCAGTTAGACAAAGGCATGCAATACACAATTGATGCTACTGAGTATAAATTCTGGATTTAACATTGTGTAGCCTAAGATGCAGGCAAGCACAGTCATTTCACAAATTGAATTCTTTCCACAATCACAGAATCAGGTCGCAGAATCAGAATCATGGAAAGGATTAAGTTCATGAACCTCAGTACCAGTGTAACGCAACATCTCCAAGCTTTCATTTCTTCAACTGCACAGTAGGGATAGTGACCTTGCACAGCCCTTTTAAGGATGAGAGCTCATGTCATAATGCCCTGGCAGACAGTGATGGGGCAGTGGAAGTTTTTTATTTGTTTTTGAGCCTGATGTGAAAAAGGTCACGTCCTCTCAGACTCCAGCAGGCTCCAGTCTTCTCTGCAGCTTTCTGAAGCAGGTCCAAAGCCTCAGCCTCCATTTGCCACATCCTTTTCACTTCCTTTCAAAGGCCTCCACTGCTCACCCTGCTGCTGAGGGTTCCTCACCTCTTCTCCAAGGTTGACCCAAAAGGAAAAGATTCACCCCAGTTCTCACACTTTCTCATGGCACCCAACATGGTTTCGTGGAATTTTACTTTTTGAAATTCACTGCTCAGCAGTTGAGAGAAACAGAGATGAGAGGGGGAATAGTAAGAAGGTGGAGGTGGCTCAAGGACCACAGAATCCCTGTGCAGTGGTTGATGGTCTCTGACCCATCTGGAAGGGAGACCTTGGGTTTCTATGCTGTAGCACCTGTGGGAGAGGGAAGGCTGGGCTGACTGACAGCACTTTCTCTTCCATAGCCTCCTCCTGGAGTGAGGGGGGAAGCAGCACACATTCCTTCAGCCTCCAGAAACAAGACACTCTCTAAGGTCCTGTACCAAGATGACAAAGAATCCATTTGCTTCTACCCTACCTGAAGCAGAAGCCATGGGCCATGACTTCGCTGGTAGGAGGTAGGTGTGTCTTTGGGTAGCCTTAAGGACAGGAAGCTAGATTTGGGAAGAGAGAAGCCTGTGGCAGACAACAGACCTTTCAGAGACTCTCAAAAGACACACTAGAGGTACTTCCTAAACCCTCTTCCAGGCTGCCACTTACTTGCAAAGGGTGCGGCCACTCCCTGCTTTATGTCAGTATGTCTGTTTTTTAACAGTCAAAATATGGAGAACAAGGTAAGTCTAAACTCGCTGTGGTCCAGGTAGTGTTTTACATGCTTATTTGCATTCATCCTCACCACAACCCATAAGGTAACTATTATTGCCCATTTTACAGATGAAGGAATTCAGGCCACAATAAAGCAAACAGCTTGTCTGTGATCCCACCCTAATTAAGAAAAAATCTGGGATTTGAATAGAGGCCTGTTTGACTCCACAGTCCACATTCTTTTCCATATGCTTCTCCAATAAACTCCCCACCACCACCAATGGCCCTTCCTAATCCTGAGCAGGATATTCTAATCCTTGGCAGGATGTCTCCTAGAAGTTTTGCTATTCAGTAAGAAAAGTCTAAATACTTCCCAACAGATGTCCCAGATAGCTTCTCCTCATTTTAGCTAGAGCAGTACTTTGATAGCAATGCCTAAATTTTAAATGTACCATTTGGATCTCAACAATGAAATACGATCCACAGAGCCCAACGCACTCCAGTACAGAAATCAAAACTGGACCAGGGAATTGCACGCTGAGGGCTGAGAGACAGCCCTTGATTCCCCATCTAGGCTCCCGCCTCAGTGCAGACACCCCTCTTTCTCTCAGCCCATGGGCTCTGTGGGAATCTATGTGTTTCCCTGGAGAAGTAAAGATGAAAAGTTGGGACAAAATGCCTGAAATTTGGTGTGCCTTTGAGGGAAGAATGAGTGTGTACACGTGTGTGTGTGTGTGTGTGTGTGTGTTGTTCCCTCACATACTCATTTATCAGTTTGTTATTTTTCGGGTTTTGATATTTTTAATAGGCAACAGTGTTATTTGAGTTTAATTCCTTCTTTTCTTTTTCTTTTTTCTTTTTTTTTTTATCAGTACCAGGGATCAAACTCACGACCCTGCTCTTGCAAGGCAGGTGCTTATGCTGCTGAGCTAAGTTTAATTCCCTCAAACTGGGTTGCACTAGCAAACAGACAAGAGCTTTCTCAGATTCCTTGCAATCTGTAACCTTGGAAAAGAGATTTAAGGTATGGGTTAGGGTATTCTACTCTCTCCCACAATCCACATCAAAATAACAATGGGACGAAGAAAATTCAAAGACAGGTGCCACAGTGATCCTGGTTCCCAGCTCTTCCCTTCCCCTCCATTTAATCTGCTTTTTTTTCCCCTTCTACCTGCAATGAGCAGAGACAGACCACAAGCTGCAGCTGGGAAGGAAACTTGCCAGCCACACCCGTGGAAATGAGCCGTCCTGCTGAGACCATTTTGGCACTGCAGTCAAGTCAAAAGAAATGCATCTCTCCTGGCCTCATCTTAACTAACCTGCCTTGTCTCCCAGCTGCTGCCTCAGGAGCTCACCTTTCTACATCTGTTTACCCAGCTCCACTTCAAAGAAAAAATGCCCATTCCTTTTGGTTGAATAAAATTTCGTCTGTTTTTCCAGGTCCCTAGACAGAAAGAACTTTGGTAAAAATCTGTTCAGTAGCACTAATCTAATATGAAAGACCAATCAGTCACATTTTGAAATTTTTCAGGCTTTTCTTGACCTCTCAAATTAATAACTATTAATACTTCGTTTCCATACATACTCGATTCCAGAAATATTTACTGAGCAACTACTACAAATCTGGTACCATTCTAGGCACTGAGAGATCAAGCACCAAAGTAAAAAGCACCCATCCCACCCTTAGTGAGAAAAAGCACTCTGGCTGGTGGAGCAAGGGTTGGTGTGCTCAGGGAACCTCATCATACACAGCCTGCCTGCCATCAGTAACACTTGCCACAGATTCTCCAATAAAATACTGAAATACCCCGAGGACAGGACATTAATCTCATCTTCCAGGCCATCTTCAGGTGCCTCTCACCTCAACTGTTGACTTTCTTGAGTATGCAGAGTCCAGGCAGAGCTGATAACGATGATCACCAAGACAACATGAGAGAGAGGTCTCTTTTTCCAGTGGGCAATGATCCATTGCACACACACACACACACACACACACACACACACAGCATTTTTCTCATCCAAAGCAGCTGTGGCCCTTTTGAGACCTCAGGTTGTGTTTTGTGTTTTACCTCAGTGCCCATTTAGAATGCAGCCTCTGTGACGCCCAAGACAGGACCCTTTTCCTGTCCTTCACTGGCACCTTCTCGCACACCCTTTTGCTCCTGATGACAGAAGGGCTTAGAACAAAAGTCAAATCCAAATGAGCTGGGAAAGAAAATATTATCTTATAGGTTCTCTATTCACAGACTTCACCAAAATCACTAGTGTCCTGTAGAGGCCTGAGATCAATCTGTCAATTCCTTTTTGCACAGGTGATTAGCAGGATTTTGGGAAGAGAGAGGTTAATCCCAAAAGCTGTCAAAGTACTCAGCAGAAAACAGCAAAGGGTCTGCTCATGAGGTATAGGTGAAGGACCAACCGAGGCACGTGCATGTTTTCAAATGCTAAGAGAGAGGAAGAAGGAGCCGTGCTTTGGGGAAATGAAAGGGAAATCAAATCTTGGACGTAATGGTAATTCACTCACCCCTGCCTAGCAAGGTGAGCACACATAAATTACACTGGAAGTGACACAATAGAATTTTTTAAATTACCATTATATGAAAAGCAGTCCAGCCCTCCCCCCCCCTCCTGATTTTTATACTTAATTTTCCTAGCCGCCATGCTCAGTAGGCCTTCCCATCACCTCTGTTATCTCAGATGAGAAAACTGAGGAACAGATATAGTCAGTCATTTGCCTGAGGTGCCCCAGTGAACATAGGACAGTGCTTGGGCTTCACAGGTGCCAGGCCGCCCCTGAACACACACACAGCAAGACCAGGAGGAGAGAAGGAGGGCCCCATGCCTGGGGTCATGTGGGGGACTCAGCAGGATGGAGCAAGAGAAGGAAGCAAATGGCAGGGGCTCATATGGAGGAGGGTGAGGAAAGGGCAAGACAAGGAGAAAGAGTGGGTAGGGCATATAAAAGAACCTCTGGTTTTACTCAGGGCTTGCTTGCATTTTTGACTGTGTCACTTTTTTTCCTGTTTGGTCTCATATATTCTTTCTGTCTGTCTATCTGCTTCTCTCTCTCACTCCTTCTCTCCCTCCTTTTCTCAGATACACCAGTCTCTTTTAGCATGATATACTCAAATTAGTGTGCCTAGATGTTAAATTTCACTTTTCCTGTCTTCCTATTATCTCAGACTTTTGGCAGAGGACACCAAATGATTAAAATCATAGTTCTAATTATCCCGAGCAATCATTGCAAGACCTGTGGAGTCGGTGGAAACAGGACCACAAACCCACCTCTAGCCCATATAAGAATATCAAGCTGGGGAGTCAGGACAGTTACCATACACTGTGCATTCCCATCCTCACTCAGCCTCTATGGAAGAGGCTTCAAGGGGACCATTTGGGAGCTTGTCCTACATTCCCTGGAGTCAGAAGAGTAGAGAGACTGATCAGTGACTCACACTGGCTGTGTAAAGATATATCCCAAGCAAATTTGTAGTAGACATCTGAAAGACCAAATCCAAATGAGAACCATCAAGATAGACTTCAGATGCACTTAACCAGAGCAGATTCCCTAGGCCTTCTGATGCTCCTGAAGGAAAAAGTTCAACCTAAGTTCCAAGCAGTGACTGAAACTTAGTCCCACCAAACTTCTAATATCCAAGGTATCAAATGAAGGCAGCCAGGATAAACAGCCATGGGCTGTGTGATTTTCCAGGTCTATTTATCCAGACCTATTTGGAATAGGGAGAGATTCCAAGGCAAGGAAATTCCAGAAGGCCCCATCTGAGGAGCCAAGCCTTTGATATAAATTTCTGTCACTCCTCACTTCCCCATGCAAATATCTCATCACTCCATCCAAATAACTTTCAAAACCACAGCTTCCTCTGTGTCCTGCAGTGAGAAAAATCTGTGCACTTGTACTGGGATAACAGTGTACTAAGGACCCACCTCTCCCCCTCATGTGGCAAAGAGGAGGCCTAAACTCATCAATGGCTCAGTTCAGTTTGCTCCTGTTGGTGAGGGAGGATCAAACAGCCAGAAATACTCATTTATAAGGGAAAAGCAAAAAAACCAAATATGTAGAACTTGGCCAAATGACGCCTGACGGGAGATATAAATACCCACAAGCACTTGGAGGGTGTAACAAAACACCCCAAAAAGGACTTCTGAAATGATGTTTCAAGTGGCTGTAAGTGGGGGAGACTGAGGGAAAGGAAAGGAAACTGCCTGGGCAAGGGCTACTCTAGAGAGAGCTGCTGCCAACACAGCCCTAGGCTGAATTTGTTCAGGGCTCCCATTTCCAGTTCATTTCTCAGCTGCCTCTTCCTGGGCTTAGAAAGACATGGCTGAGTGTTGTCCTTTGTGTCTGTACTTTCTCTATGTTTTCAAGGTGCATTTTGTGGCCTCTGTATGTTGCCTTCTATGCAGAGACTCCCTACAGTGTGATATGGCAATGACCCAGTCTAGTAGCATAACAGGGAAGCAGGTATGCATCATTTTTTGAGAACAAACAAATGAGTTTAGTAATGATGTTAGAAATATGACATGATACTTCTTGGTCTTCTCCACATTCTCTTGGGGGGAAGATAGATGGGGTCAGCTGAATATCATCCAAAAATACATATAGCAGTTCTCTCCAGAGACATGCTACATGGCAAGTCATTCTGGAATTTCTAGATGGAAAAATTGTATATGGTGAGAACAGCTTTGCTCAGAGTCTTTCGACACATTTAATCCCAGATGGGTTCAGTGCAAAAGTGAAAATTATGTATTTTTAAGGAGTGAAGAAATTTCAACTAAGGATTGGTTTGAATTTAAACTGAGACATAGGCCTCTCTGTTACTTGACAGGTTTATAAGAGACTTTGCATAAGAACTACAAGCTCTTATCCTATTTGTATTATACAGAGAAGAACCAAGGTGGAAGTCAGTAGAAGTCAAATCCTCTTTCATTATTAAACTATATGACAAATACAAAAATGTATAGTAATGTATGTGTCTTAGTTATCTTTTTCATTGCTGAGACAAAATATCTGACATCCAAAGTTAAAAGGGGAAAGGTTTATTTAGTTCACAGTTTGTAGGAGTTTCTGCCCATAATCAGCTGGCTCCAAGGCAGGGTGGATGGCAGATGGGGAAGAATTCATGGCAGCACATCTGAAAATAGCAAAAGCAACAAGCAATAGAGATCAAGAGACAAACCTCTTTCTATTACATTGTATGCAGGATACCTGCCCTACCACGAATCAATCACAAACTCTACATTCAACTACCTCTAAAAAGCCCACCCTCATGACCACATGAGGTTTTGGGGGGACATTCAGACATAAATTATAACAATAAATCAGATAAAATCATAAACTTTCTGATTAAGGCATCATTGAGTGGCCTAGAACCTTGCCTGCCAAACCCCCGGCTGCAGGTCCTGAGCCTCAGTCTTCCTCAGGGACCACTAAGGCATCTCAGTGGGCACCATCCCTCTCCAAGAAGATTCTTAAAGACTGGATTTCATGCTCCCTCAGGTCTTTTTCATTCCGGTTCTTCATGAGTTTAAGCGGCAGCAAGTGAAGAAACAAGCTGGGCAACAATTACAGGTCAGTTCTCAAGACTATGACAAGCAACAGATTACAAAGACTGAGGAGTCAGTGGTCTAGTCTCTATTAAGGTTTAAAATCTAAAGAAAATAAATCCAGGATAGATCGATATGATGACAGCAGTGAGAAAGTTGACGTTCTAGGTCCCCCCCCCTTCCTTCTCCCATACCATCTTCCTCGCACTCTCCAGATCAAGTCCCAGTGAGCCCAAAGGTCTGATGTAATAACCCATGGATACAGGAAGGAAGACATGTTCAGTAGCTGAAACCAGATGAAGCAAGGGTCCAAGCACAGAGGACAAACCAGGAGGGAACTCACAATTTTGGGTGCTACAGCCTCAGATGTGAGTGTGCTGGGAAGAGAGGTGGGTGCCTGAGGGAGTGCCAAGCAGAGAAATGCACCCCCTGAAAACACCCCTGGCCATCACCCCTCCCATCACTCCTGGTTTCACAGGAGAAAGGATGATGTGCAGTATCTGGCATGTTCTTGTCATGAACTTCGGCTTTGGAATTCTAGTTCCAACTTTGTGTAACCTGTTATTTATGTGATCTCAGGCAATGTATTCAGCCTCCTAAAATTCAGTCTCCTTATTTGGAAGCCCATAGATAATGATCCTATCTGCTTCACAGGGTTCTGTTGAACCAGGCCACAATTCTGTCCTGAAACACTTTTGCAGAAGCTCACTCTCTCTGGCAGGCTCCTGCCACAGAAGCTAAACTGCCTTCCCAGCACAAATTTCACCTTGTATGACCACCAGGCTTACATGGATCTCCCTGCCCTAGGTACTCTCTAGCATATCACCTTACTTTATTCCTTTATGGCATGAATCATAATTTTTAATTATCTCAAATATTAGTTTGTGTATTGTCCATCTAACCCCATCTAGACTATAAACTCCATGAGATTAGTGATTATTTTTTGTACTCAACTTTAACACCATAAATAGTTCATACAAATCTTTTGAATTAATAAATCGATAAAAGTATCACCAGCTAATTGCTGCTGATCCTCACAACAACTCAGAGCCAGAAAAGAATAATATTATTTCTTTCATAGAAAAGCATGAGGATTGCTAATCCCAATTTATAGAGCTGCAGAACAGTTAAAAGAATGTGCTCAGCGTTATCTAGTTACTAAGGCAGAACCAAGATAGAAACCAATTTTTCTCCTCCAAATCTTGTTCTCTCAAATACTAGACTATTCTAAGACAGAATTCCCTTGCCTGAAGTTTCATATTCACTCACAACTCCTGCCCCTGATTGCATGTCTCAGACAGCAATCTGTGGGGAGCAGTTGAAGCTGAGATCCATCACACATTGGAGAGGGGGCCTGGAGCAAGGCCAGTCAGGACAACAAAGAGCCCCTGAGGCAAGCCACATGAACAGGTGCTCCATCTCCCAGAACTCAGGTGTCCCAAGGCTCCCATGCAGGCAGGTCGCTAGGCAGATGGGTGTCACATGACATCAACCTGTTGAATATATAAATAAATGCACTATGGTGATTGAGCAGTTCTTTTCCTCCCAGCCAGAGAAAGGGCTCTAGCTGACTTCAGCTTTCTGTATTCTGACTCTTATCTTTATTTCTCCATCCTCCCCTTCCCACTCCCCTTCAACTTTAAGAGCTGCAATGGACACAGCAACAGTCATGTTCAGCCTTCAATTCTACATTGCCTAAATAGCACTAATTGAGAATCCTGTAATGAATAGAAAATCTCACTAATCTATGAATGTCACAGCACATTTATGCCCTGCAGTCCCCTCCTGCTGACCCTTTAAAGGTCTTTGCTGGAGGCAGAAAACAGAAGATATTCTTGTGCCATCAAACAACACTTTGAAAAATCCCAATGAGAATTATTCACAATTGCCAAATAGCAAAAGTGGCTAGTGGTCATCTGAATATCACCAAACTCATAAGAAGTGCTCACATGGAAACTGTTATTACATTTGGAGAAGAAAACAGAAGCAACTGAAAAGAAACATTGAAACCTTAGAGACCAATTAATGGCTCACTGTGATGTCATTTTTGAGATTATGTAAAGTTTATGAGCACTGCTTACTTTAACGCTGTTATTGTAATTGAGCTCTTCAGTATTTGTAAGGTTCTTAGCTATCAGGTGCACCAAAATACAAGTAACCATAAATGAATCCTTCATTTTTTGGATCTAGATCCTACCACTGACAAGGAATAGAAACTTTTTAAACATAGAGCATTGGTGCAACCAGGACACAAACACTAATGCCCTGGTCAGGGCACCATTAATAGGGAGCCTTGCCCTTAAAAGAGCAAATCACAAAATAAGCAACTACTATTGATTAATCAATCACATGCGTGCTGGGAAGAGGGTAGCTCTGAGACCTAGGTGGAAAACATTTAACTAGAGAAAGCCTCCACATTACTCTTTTACTATGGAAGGGTAAAACAAAAATTTGTTTGTGCTCAAAATCCAAACAGCATATTTAGTCACTGTTTTAAAAAGTAAATAAAAGCCTCATTCTCCAAGTGAAGAACAATATCTTTATCTTTCTGAATTCCTTCAAAATCTATATTGGGCATTTTAAAGAAAACACACACACACAAACACAGCCTAATGGGAAGCAATTCTGCACAAATGTAAATATGGTCACCAGTAGGCTTCACATGTACATATCCTATGGATTCCAGCCACAAAATACACTAGCATCTCAATTACATGGGTGTTATGGTTTGTGTCTGGATGTCCCCCCACAAAGCCTCATGCAGTCATGGAGGAAGGCTTTTAAAGTT
This sequence comes from Hydrochoerus hydrochaeris, assembly GCA_004027455.1. Lineage (NCBI taxonomy): Eukaryota > Metazoa > Chordata > Mammalia > Rodentia > Hydrochaeridae > Hydrochoerus > Hydrochoerus hydrochaeris. Next base: position 40,994 of record PVLA01000252.1, on the reverse strand, counting down.
TGTGATTGGTTTATGGTCCATGCTAGGATTATGAGTATGAGTGTTATACCTGTTGTGAGGAAGGTAGCTTGCATAAGATACAAGAGAGGGAAAGAGGCTTTTTCTTTCCCTTTTGCTCTTGTTACTTTGCTGTCTTCTGCCACTTGAAGTGTTGCCCCAGTGCCACAACACCCTGCCTTGGAATTAGCTGAATATGGACTGAAACCTCCACAAATTGAGAGCTAAATAAATTTTTTATAAATTTTGGGCATCAGATATTTTGTCCCAGCAACAACAGAAAAGTAACTAAGACAGAATTTGGTACCAAAAGTGGGATTGTTGCTGGGATTGTACCTTTGGAAATGGCTTGTGGGAAGAGTTTGGAAAGGTTCAGAGATGTCAACTGAAAGAGTTGCACTGGAACACCTTAGGTTATTCCATATGGGAGATTTTGGTCATAACTTGAAAGGCCAGAAAGCTGACATAAATCCTGCCAATAAAGACCAGACTGAGGAGGTTTCTGTTGGAAAGAATTGCATTGGATGCTGGACTCCAGATGATGTGTGATATGGCTTGGCAAAAAGTTTGTCTACATTTTGCTCATGTCCAGATACTTTGCCTGAGATTGAGATTAAGGGCAGTGGACTAACTTGTCTGACAAAAGAAATTTCAAGGCAGTCAAATGTTGAGGCAGTGACATGGCTATTGTTGGGGGCCTTTAGCCAAATTTAACTTTTGATTGCAAATCAAAAAAAAAGAGCCCAGCAAAATGATTTAAAATGTTGCAAATTTAGCCAGAAAAAAAGCTCTAGTAAAGCTGTTGACTGTAAAGATAGAGCTGAGATCTTAATTGCTGAAAAGCAATAAAAATATAAAAAAGATGGCCTGGGGATATCACAGGAAGTAGCAGGTTTCTACTCTTTGCAGCCTCAAAACTGAAGAAATGAAAGACTTTGCTTTATGGAGAAAGCCACAAAGCACTGTGTTCTAGAATGACAGCAGTGGCCACACACAAGGTTCCAAAATGGCAGTGGTTGCACTGGGTTCCAAAATGGTGACATAGAAAATCTATTCCTCATAATCAGATTCTGAGTGCTCAAGAGTCCAGGAACAAGGCTCCTACATCCAAGAAAAAAAAATCCTGGCTACTACTCCAACTGGTAGCAGACCTCAGCATCATTCACGTGGCACTGGTTTTAGGTGCATACAGAATGCAAGAGTTCTGAGGTTAAAAAGGTTTCCACCCTGATTTCATAAGCGTGGGAGGCCAGGCAGTATGCCCCTGAGAGAACAGTGTGTGAAGCTGTGTATGAAGCCAAAGGTGCAGTGGAGAACCCAGAAGTTTGGAAAAGCCAGGAGCATGGTTGTCTGAGGAAAGCTGCAAGAAAAGAACAAAGTGGGCCTAAGAGAGAAGCTGTGGGAGCTATAACCACTGCAAGCGCTAGGGGTGGAGTCACACAAGCCCTTTGGAGCTCACAATATTGCCACGGATTGCTTCAGATACTGGATATGCAAGTACAGGACTTAATGTTTGCTCTGCTAATGTTGAAAGTGTTTAACTTTGCTTTCATTTGCACAGGGACTTGCATCTAAGAGTTTGCCTTACATCTCAGAGGAGACTTGGGACTCAGACTTTTCAGTAATGTTGGAACTGTTAGGACTTTGGCAACTCTTGAAGATGGACCAAATGTCTTTTACATAAAGTTTATGCTTGAGTCTTTAGAGGGCCAGGGGTGGAATATTATGGTTTGTATCTGAATGTCCCCCCAAAGCCTCATGCAGTTATGGGGTAGGTTTCTAGAGTTTGTGATTGATTCATGATCCAATGCTGGGATTATGAATGTAAGTGCTACACCCACTCTGGAGGGGGGGTAGCTTACACACAATATAAGGGGGAGAAAGAGGCTTGCTCCTCCTTTCTGCCTCCCCTTTTTTGCTCTTGTTGCTTTTCTGTCTTCTGCCACTTAAAGTGTTGCTCTGGTGCCATGCCATCTTGCCTCAGAGCTGGCTGATTATGGACTGAAACTGCCACAAAATGTGTGCTAAATAAACCTTTCCTTCCTTAACTTTGGATGTCAGGGATGCTGTCCCAGCAATGAGAGAAAAGTAGCCAAGACAGTGGATCTTTCAAAGACAGAGGTAATTACTAGTTGAAGAAAATGGCAAATATCAACTCTAATATGCTCTAATAGTGTTTTTCAAAATGTGGTCATTGAACCACTTTTATCACCAATACCTGGAAGTATACTATTTCTCTCCTTCCCTTCTTATCTGCAAATTTATCTGAGTCTGACTTTCCTATATCCCTAACTTTAATGCCATAGTAAAATGTTCCTTTCCTGTTTAAATGCCATTCTTCCTCCTGTTCTGTATATCACAAACCTTCCTCATTACAAACTAATTTTGAAGCCCTCAAAATTTGTATGTTGAATTAAGCCCTATTCCCCAGTATGATGGTATTTGAAATAGAGGCCTCAGAGAGAAAGCACAAATCTGTAAGCCCCACTTTATAGATGGAGTTCTAGAATTACATGGATATCAGCCATTACTATGGCACAAAAACAACCCTTCCCCCAGGATTTTTGCATTCTAAAGTTCAAGAACCACTAGACTATACAAAGAAGGGCACTGAATAAGACCAAGGATTCTCACCCTACACAGTGTAGAACCTGACAGAGACAGCAGCAAATTGGGGTAAGGGATAGAAGCAGGGCCAGACACGGACAAATAGTGGATATTATTTTCAATTGGATGAAAGCAAAAAAGGGAAACACTGTATAAAGTAGTCAGAACTATATGCTACAGACATATTATTTCACTATTTCTCCTTTCCTCAAAATAAAGAGATTTTTCAAGCTTCTTTGAGGAAAGAAGAGGAAAAGGTGAAATAAGGTTTCCTTATACTCTAAGTTAAGTTACAAAAGCTAATGCATATAAAGAAAAACAGATTTGGAGAATAATGAATTGAGTTCTGGACATTGATTTGTAAAACATTCTTATATTCACTTAAATCTGAGCAGCATAGGATTCTCAACTAGAACTGTCTTGTGAAGAGTCTCAAGATCAAGAAGAGATCTGGAAACAACAACATATAATGATACTTGAAGCTTTAAATACAGAGACTAGAAAGGCAAAGGAAGAATAAGCACTGAACTTTGGGGGGACATCAAAAAGAAAATTCTTCAGAGTTAAGTAATAGATAAAGATCTCCAGGAAAATGACAGAATTACATGATGGAAACCAAGGAAAAATTATCCCAAAAAAGGAATGGTCACTATTATCAAAAAAGAGTAAACACATAATACAAGTCTAAAATGTAGCTACTAAAATCATGAGCTCATCTAAACATAATCACCTCTCAGAGACCTCTACTCCAAATACCATGACATTGGGGATTAGAGCTTCATTTGACATACAAATTTTGAGGGATTCAAAATTAGTCTGGAATGAGAAGGAATGTGATATAAAGCAAAGGAGAAAGAATGGCATTTAAATAGGAAAGGAATATTTTACTATGACATTAGGGTTAAGGACATAGAAAAACAGACTCAGATAAATTTGCAGATGAGGAGGGAAGGAGAGAAATAGGTAAGATCACAACAAATAACCTCAGTTTCTCCTATGAAATACAAAGAGTATCTGTTTAAATGGAAGAGATGGAATTAGGAGAGCTTGAAAAGACCAGAACATGAGGAATGGCTCATACAGCACATGAGAAAGAAAGCTGACCACAGATAAAGAAAATGAACAGTGTGGTGAATCAAGTCCCTGTTAAAGTTTGGAACTAACTCTATACTGTATCAGTGGACCAACTGACAAGGTTCTGTAGTTTTCTCCAGCAGCTTGGTGAATGCAAGTAGAGAAGGTCATCTCAGTAGGATAGAAGTGAAGGTTATGGTAAACAAATAAGTTGTATAATTTTAAGTGAAAATATTAAATTGAACTTGAAGGTAACCAAAATTTGGAATAAAAATAACCTGTAAACCAGGTGAAACTAACATTTATGACAAAAAAGTACAGAAAGAAGAACAGATAGATTGCATACAACCCAAAGGAAAAGGGACTTCTTAATGAGCTTTCATGAGAAATGGCATAGTGTGACATAAGGACATGGGAAGCTCTCCTTGGCTCCAGGATGCACGGTATCTTAAGGAATGACATCATTCTCCTCCATGCAGCCCCTGGGGAGACAGTTTCCGCAGAGGAGCATGTTTCAGTTACAGCAAAAAGTAAAAGAGAATGCCAAGTAAGAAGAAAATTAAATTAAAATGAATTAATATATGAAAATTAAGATTAAATGAAACTTAGTCGGGTTAAAAAGTGACTAAACCATGGGAAATGGGTCCAGGAAGAGGGAGCCTATGAAAGTGAGAATGGGAGTCCAAATGTTGCCCTTGTTCTTGGTCCAAATTCATTCGATTCTTCCCAACTTTCCACCTTTTGGTGACCTTCCAGCTTTACCCCACTACTGCCTTGCAACACAACCCACTGTAGCTTCCCAGCCACTCAGTAGTGCAGACCCAGCCCAGTCTCCGTGCACCAAGACACCGTTTCTGACAGTCTCAAAGGCTGAGTCCCACTCTTTGCCTGCCAGACTTCCTTAACTTGTACATCACAATCTAAACCCCTGACTACATCGCTGTCCTCTTCCCTAGAGTATGATCTAGGTCTCTGATCAAATTCCTCTGAAACATGATACCACTTCCAACTATCAGAGGCCTGCCTCAGCCTGGCTTCCTACAAACACATCTTTATGACTCTTTTCATGACACCACATACCTTCAAAGAGGTTCAAAGTATGCTCTTGCTGAGCCTGATGAGATGGAGTTCTTTGCTATGCATCCAACTTCCTTCAAGTATTTTGCCTTTTTCTCTTTTATTTGGTCTTCTGGCACCAATGGAGTGAAGATTTCACCTTCATACTGATTATGAAATTGAAGGAGTGCCGGTAAGTCACTCTGTTAAAACCAATCAAGTACAAAATGAAATTTAAGGGAAGTAACCAGGAGATCTAATTGTGTGATTGTGAAAAAGGTAATAGCTGAGTATAGTCAGATAAGTTTTAGGGAAACATGCTTTCAAATCAGAATGATCACATTGTCTAAGACTCTTGATAGAGCAGAAGGAGAAAAATTAGGAAACTTCTAAAAAACTAAATTCCAACCAGACAATTACAAATGCATATCAATGCACAAACAAGCAACTCATGAAAGAAAACTACAAATAACCATAAACATGAAAAATGTTTGGTATTATTAGCAATCAAAGAAATGCAAATTATAACAATTAGACTATTTTTTTTTTTGCCTAGACAATTGGCAGAAATTTTAAAAATGCAAGAAAATCAGCAATGATATTCTTAGATGCTGCTGGGGAGAACACTGTCATTTCCTTTTTGGAAAGAAAATTAGCAAAATGTGTCAAAACTTTAAAATATTTTCTAATCAGTAAGAATAGTGTTCTGGAAGAATGACTGACATGGGAAAAATCATGACATATTAATAGGTTAAAAAAAGTTTACAAAATTTGCTGTGTATATATAATCCCAATTTTTGATAACAGATGTCTAATTATATACATCCATATACACATAATATTTGTGTAGCTATGCATAGAAAATGACTGGCAAGGCATGAACCAAAGTGTTTGTATTAATTATCTTTGAGTCATAGAGTTACAGTAATTTTTCTTCTTGATGACTCTACTTTCAAATTTTCTGTAAAGTTTAACTTTTCTGTTCAGAAGAAAATATGTTTAAAGTTGATTCTTTAAAAAGAAAGGCAAATTCACAGCCCTAGGGAAAAAGATAGGAGGAAAAAATATCTGCAAAGAACAATATGTATGCAAAGGAACCTTGTGAACACACTCAGGCCTATAAAATGGATTCAAATGATGGAAAAGAAGACATACCCAGACAACATAAAAGGGTAAAATTCAGAGTCAAGAAGGGCCAAAGCTAAGGGTTACATGGAATAGTCATAATAAAAGGACCATATTACTTGCACTCAATCAAACTAAGAAGAACCCAAGTCCTTCTTAGTTCATATACATATACATATATATGAGAAAATTAATATAACTTGTATTGGCCTCTGAAAACATGAGAATAACAAGAGAATAATCATAAAAGATACAAAATAATCTTCCTATAGCTTCAACCTCACTGTAAAACTTCTAACATTCACATATTTTCTCCCACAAAAAGTTCCTTTCCTATCCCTTTTGGCATTCCCAATGGTAAATAAAGCTACCCAATTTACATTGCTGCACTTTGCCATTTTCCCCCTTTCCCATTCTAACTCCTTGTGTAGAAATCTCAAGTTATAGTCAACACCCAAGAACAATAGTTGTTCTTGTTGCTAAAACAGGGACACCCCCCCCCAACCTCTTGACTACCAACACAAACGCTACTCACAGTTTGTATTCCCAGTAATTCACAGATCTGCTAGGTAGTAGTGTCACAACATTTATTTGCTCTTGTGATGGCCCACCCTGCTGATGTGATTTCATGAGATTCAGATCAGAGACCAGTTGTCCTGATTCATGTGGAACTGTGCTCAAATCACTACTACTTTTGATATCTGGTCAGCTCTCCTTGGAAGAGTTTACTGATCTCCACCCTCATTTCCTTCTGTCTTTTCTGGCAATTCTGTCCCTGGGAAGGTGGGGTCTCCAAACCATCAAGTAAAGAAACACTGTCAAGCAGGTTCCATGTTATCATCTGGAACAAGTAGGTTCATATCCAACTTTGGGCTAAAGCTGAGATTCTTGCTGCACTAATGGAGGGCAGTCAGATTTCTGCTCCTATTTTGCTTACAGCTTTTTTGTAAAAAAAGATCTTCTGAAATTGGTGGAATAAATTCAACTAAGAGGTGTTAAAGCCTAAGGTCAGTGAAGAGATCATGAGATAGTGCTTAACTGTTCATAATCACTATATATTCTGGCTCTCGTACACTGTATACACGTTTCGTGAAACTGCAGATGAAATGAGCTTGGCCAGCAATCAGTGACTAGCCTCAGAGAACCAAAAGAGAGGCGCTGGAAAAAGTCAGCCCCATCTTCAACCAGGAGAAAGAATCTACAAGCAACAAAATGGTAAATGTGAACATTACACTGGCAATAGTCCAGATTTTTTCTTAATGCAATAGCTATTCATCTCGCACACTAAAAAGCACACAAAATATTATTTTCTTGGCTTTTTAATAACACTTAATTTCTTGATTTAAGCCCTAATTTCCAAGCCAGTGGAAAAATTTATCCTTAGACCTGGGATTGCTTCATGATCCCTGAATTGTCTATACAGTCATGGTAGGGGAGAAAGAGCAAGGTATGGGGTAGGGTGGGGTGGGGTAGGGAATAAGCTCCCTAGTTTCCTCTGAGAAATTCACTGTCCCTATTTGGTTCAAAAATGATAATATTTTAAGAGAAAGAAAAAAATAAAGCAACACTATTCACCGATAATTAATCCTGCTAGACAAGTTTTATTGCATGTTTTTAATAGTATTATAATCTTAGTATCTCCAGCATATCAAGATTTCAATAGAATAATTTACAAGGCTTTTATGATGTTTCTGACAAAGCAGATAAATGTGGTACGGATGCCAGCACAGTCAATATATTCATAATCTAGTTCATCATGATAAAAGATGAGAGACAGTCTATAACACAGTTGTTAAGAGCACAGATTCTGCAGCCTGTTTGTCTAGGTTTAAATCTCCTCTATTTCACTTCTAAATGAGCCCAAGACAAAGTACATTAGCTTTCTCTACCTCAATTATAAAAATGGGAATGATAGCAATTTCAACATAGTGATGGGGTGACTAGTGTTCACCAAATATCTAGTGCTCTGCTGTATATGTCAGCATCTAAAGGAGGTCACCTTACCAATAAAGGCCACTGAGATGTGGGTGGAAGTGAGGAGAGCCTGGATTTTGCTACCTCGGGAAGTCACTCAGTCCCCACTGGGATATGATGCAGATGAGAAGTTAACATTCATTGTGCTACGCCACTGAGACTTGGAGGTTTATCTTCTGAGGCAGCTGAACCTAATTGTCTTGCAGGACTGATGGAAAAGCAATGACACCTATCTGCCATATAAAGTACACGCAATAAATGAAGGTAATATTTGCCATCATCATCTTTGTTGGAAAGAACATTTAGGTTTCAGAGAATTTGGAATAAGTCCTAAATTGCTGCATACTAGTGGCAAGAAGACATTTTATCTCTTAAGACCTCATTTGATAAACAGAGAAAATGTTTGCCTCTAAGATGCTCGTGAGAATTAACACAGAGTTATAAAAATATTTTAGGAAGCAGTACACAAATGTCAAATATTTTTACCAATGACTGTTGCATCATTTCTAGGCACGCACTGCTACTCACGACCATGCGTCTTCCAGAGCATCCCTTTAGAAGCACACATCCCCATGCCATTCTGGCAGGGTCAGTCATGTGATTTGCTTCAGCCAATAGTGTGTGAGGAGAGGTGCAGCATTTGCCAGCAGAAGCTTTAAGAACTATTATATGTAAATTAGTAACATCTCTTTGACAAAAGAAAATCATATCTCAAATTTGGACTTCTCCTTCCTTCTGACCTACAATAAAGATGCTAGGACTAAGGAAACAATACTCTAAAGTGAAGGCCTTAGAAGCAGACTCAGAAGCACAATTTCTTTCTTTTGGTTTCCTGTCCTCACCTAAGGTAAGCCACAGAAAATAGACTTTCTTTTCCCTATGGCAATCATAGAAACTAGAATCCCCTTTTTCTTAAATCCAGCTACAAAACCTAAAAGTATTATTCTAATCTTCCCCCACCTTTCTGCTTGGAGCTAGCCACAGAGAAATTTTTGACCTACCTTGTCTGATGGTAGATTACAAGACCCCATTTCAAAAGGGGTCATGTGCCATACCTAGAAGGAAGAAAGGCTGCACAGAGATGCCAAGAGGAACACAAACAGACAGGCCTGGCCATTCGGTCCATTACTATTACATCATACCATATTTCCAATCATAGTTCTACATGGCTGCCCATGCTTCATCAAATATTTGACATAAAAATGAATTGTTCACCCTGTTTCTAAATCTTTAACCTAAAAGATTCCCAGGTTGTATAAAACTCGCTCAGAAAGATGTGCCACGCTTTTCTCTTGTTAGACTACCTTTTGTTACAGAGATTTCAGCCATGAGCCCTTCTGATAGAAGGAAAAGGGTCAGCATCATTTCTGCCCCACAAAGACAAGTAAAGCGGAGCAACAGCAGGACCATGGTCAGCACAGATTGCAATAAACTCTTACTGGAAGCACTAAGATTTGGTTATTGGTTTTTTTTTTTTAATTTTAAAAAGGATAAAACCAAGGAAAATAAAACAATAAAACCAATCAAAACAAGCCAGTGTAAGTCACACAGGATTACAAAGACAACAATAGTTACCATAATGCCTCTTGTTATCTTCAAAATAGCTGCCCATACCTTCAGACACAGTAAAAACCAAACAGAATGGAACAGAATAGAACCAATAAAAACAAAACAATGAATGCAATGAAGGACTTCAAAACAATACAATAGTAAATCCAAAATGGCTACCATTAATACATCTTGCTATCTTTGAAATGGCTGCCCATGCTGTCAGATATAACAAGATCAAACAAGACAAAACAGAACAAAACCCAACCCAACAAAAGAATGAAAATGATACAGTACTTCAAAACAAGATAACAGGGATTAACAATGGCTGCCACCTTCAGAAGGAGATTCCCTCCAGATGCTACACTGCATACTGCTATCCTCTCAATAGATGTCATTGAAGCCTGTGTTTCTCGGGATCACCCTGTTGCTTATGGGGCTGGGAGGGGATTGGCTCTCCTTGTTTGTCAGCCCACATGCCAGAAGAGACTGGGGTCTGTCTATCCCCCCACCACCAGCGGCTGCCCATGCACTGTGCTGGTTCACAGGGAGGGCTTGCTTCTCGGCGAACCCTTGTTCCCTCCCCTTGCAGTCCACAAATGGCCAGGTTTGGTTACTGTTACTGCAGATACCATAGGTTAGTTTTTGATAAGCTGAATACTAGTCAAATTGAATCATCTAATAGAGTAATGTTAATATAGACAGAGGTGTCTGACAAATGAATTTGATGCAATTTTTCTGAAGAACTTTTCTTTCAATAAATTATTTGCAGGAGGAAATAGTGCAAAAGTGTACATGTGACAAAGTCCTGAGGTTAACAGCTAAAGTTTACATGACAAGATTCAAGACCTAAAGAGAGATGTCACTTAACTAGGAAAAATAAGTTCCTCAACACAATATAGGATACAGAAGATAGTAGTTCTCCTAAAAGTCATGAATAGAAGATAGAGCAAAAATATAAAGAAAAGATTGCCCTGCCCAAAATGTCCCTTGGGCTATATTCACAAAAATGCAATGTCCCATATAGCTTCAAATATCTTCACAATTGAAGATACTTGAATTTATTATGTCTTAAAGTGTGTATCTTAACTCAAAGACTTTTGGGTTTGGTTTAACTCTAAAACAACAGTGATTACTTTGCATCAGACACATGTAAAATTTGTAGGAGAGGACAGTAGCAAAACCCAGGGAAAGGAAAATCGGGAGACCAGCACCATAGACAAGTTTAAATACTTGAATTTAAATATTTGAAAATCTACCTTCTGGAATAAACATTAGAATTATTCTACAAAGACTTGGACATGCAAAGCAAAGAGATGGGGAGTGGGAAAAAGGGGATTTTTCAATAAACAAAAACTCTCACCTCCTAAATTGAATGGGCAGATTAGGATGTGTTGGGGAGCAAGTCCACGTATGAATACAAATATATATGAATCCCAATGATGACAGAGTCACTTCTGAATGTGGAGAATCAAAACCAATTTACAGAGGGCAAGACTGGATTTAATCCAGTGGGATGCCTCAGGGAGATGATTTATAATTCACAATTTGCAATTCCTGTTGGAAAATAAATTTCACTTATCAATAAGTGGAAAACTAGTATATTGAAATAGATTCTACTACCACAAAGGGGCAAGCAGGCTCACTCCCCACAAGCTGGACAGCCAGGGTGGATTTAGATTGAGACATGGTCTATTCTGTGATGAGAGAGCCTTCTTTCCTATGTCAGCAAAAGAAAAACACATCTTTGGCAAACTGTCTGCTTTAAACCTGACATTTCTATTTTTTATTTATCTACAACAGAGTGGGGTGAGGAGAAATATGGCTATGGAAATACAACTTGTCCCAACTGGTAAAAGAAAGTCAAGTGGCCAATATAAATATTATAGCATGAGGCTGAGCCAGAAGAGAAATGAGAAGAAAAGATCAATCTTTCCCAAAAGGTTCTCTCCAAATAAAAGATCAAGCCAAGGATAGCCACAGATGCATCATCACAAGCCCAAGGAGAGCTTTCTTTAATCAGGAAACTGGCTCCAGGCACACATGCAAGCAGCTTCCTACTCACCTTTAGCATGTCATTTTCTGAAAAGTTAGAAGACAAGGGCTTCATTCATGGCCAGATTAAAAAGCAATATACACTTTAAATGGCAGCGCCAGTTATATTCACATTTCTATAGGTTTTCTCCTCTTCCTTCTATAAATCTCACCCTGTATTTTCTCCTGGGGCCATCTCTCTTGATCTTATGGTTCTAATTAACCATGGTCTTTTGGCTCACCACCTCTAAATCTAAATCTGCCCATCAGATCACCCAAAGGAACTAAAGACTTTATATCCTGTTGCTTATTAGATAATTTCCCCTTGAGTCTCCTACTGACTCTTAGTTTAAAATGTCCAAGCTCCCACACTTATCCTCATGTATTCCCATCTCAGCAAATAACACATGCTCAAGTCCGAAATCCAGAAGTCTGATTCCTTATTTTGTTTGTTCTTTATGTATTAGTCCGTTTTTCTGTTTCTGACACAAAAATATTCAACACCTACAACTTAAAAAAATATGTATACTTTAGCTCATAGTTTGGGGTGATTTAGTCCAGAATTGACTGGCTCCAAGAGAGAAATGTTGCATCAGGCAAGGGTCTGGGGACCTAGAGGTCTCCTGTGGCACCACTGCCTTTCCTCTGGTTCATGTCCTCATTCTGCAAAGAATGCAGGATTGGGACAGGGCTGACTCAGACCACAGACCCCTCCATCACAAGATGAGGAACATGGAAATGAAAGGAGTGCGAAGCAGAGGTTTGTTTATAGATGGAAAAGGCAGAGAGAAAGCTGCTGAGAGATAAAACGACAGGTAAGGGAGAGCTTGAAGGAGCTACTCAAAAGGGGTCTTTGATTTGCCCACTCTTATAGAGGTAAACTGGTCTAGGGTGAGTTATGAATTATGGGGTCTTCACTGATTGGTGCACTTTAGGTCAGTCAGGACCTTTTCTTTTGTTGCTGGGATGAGATGTTGCTGGGGTGACCGGTTTCTCAGGTGAGCTGCTGTTAGGGTGAGCTAAGGTCCATGAGGTCTAGGGGCTTTCAAGTGAATGCATAAGAGTGGGTCTCTAAGAATAACCTTTCTACATCTGCAAAGGTTTCACAAAGGGCAATTTCTAGTAAGCAGGTGGTCATTTCTATGGCCATCTGCCACATCGGCCATGCCATTTCAGTCACTTTACATCATACAATCCTGCCTACCTCTCCTTCTGATTGTTCCTACAGAACCATCATAGCAGAAGAGCATGGTGCAACAGAGCTGTTTAGTTTATGGTGGCCAAGAAACAGAATGGGGAACAGTGTCAAAGAACAAGGAGTCAGAAACCACATATAGCACCCTTGGCCACTGCATGACCTACTCAGACATACCTAGGAGCGTGGCTCACTAATCCAATTAAGCACTTCTTAACCCCATGAAGCTGACATACCAAAATTAATAGCTACACCTTATTTTCCTCTCATCAGCAGCCATTCCTACTCTGCCTCCCTCGCCTTCCCCTTCCCATTCCCAGGCAAGTCCTGTTCATTGCATCTCCCAGGCAGTTCTTTCCATCCTGGCTAGCACTGTCGCAGAGCATCTGCCACTAACCCTCTCCTGGCTTACTGTAACAATATCTCAACTGGTTTTCATGATTCTGATCTTACACACTCTAATCTGCTTTCCACACAAACCTTCAGACTAATTCTAAAAATGTAAACCTGATCTTACTTGATAATTAAAAATCCTTCAAATTTGCCATCAGGATAAACTTCAAAGTCATGAATAGAGAATATAAAACCCTTGTGTTTCAGTCTGTGCCTCTTCCCCAGCCTCTCTCTAGCTAGACTCCTACACGCACATGTATACATGCACGCCTGCGCACACACACACACACACACACACCTTTACTTGCAAAAACTTCCATTTTAAGTCACAGAATTCAACATACTCTTTTTTATTTTAAAAAGCCAACAGAAGCCGGGCATGGTGGCCCACTCCTGTAATCCCAGCACTTGGGAGGCTGAGGCAGGAGGATCATTGCAAGTTCGAGACCAGCCTGGGCTACAAAGTGAGCTCAAGGCCAGTCTGAACTGCATAGAGAGACTCTGTCTCAAAAAGACAAAAAAAAAGGCAAACAGAAAAAAGGATAGAAATAATACAGAATTTCAAAAAAAAAACAGTAAGAAATCAACACTAGTTAATATATTGCATATTGTTATTTTTGTGGTATTTCTATGCAATGGAATATTCCTCAGCTATAAAAAAGGATAATCTTGAGGTAAATGGAGGCAACTTGAGACTGTACTAATAAGTGAAATATGTCAAACTCTTATTTATAAATATTGTATTATCTCCCTAGTGTAAAATAATAATAATAACAATAAAATACTGAAAGAGTAATAAGATTCAAAGTGTATAATAGATATTGCAATAATGAAAGATAAACATACTCTTTTTTTAAGCTCTTCACCTTGTACATTCTGCTTCTTTTATGTGGAAAGCCCTACCTCTGTGGTAACCAATGCAATAATTTCACTGGTACTGGAAAGTTAGATCCATGGGGATCCTAGCAGATCTTGTTGATGTCATTCCTTCCTGCTCCATATCCCTCCAGATTTCCACAGACTGCCCCCATACACACAAACAGCACTCCACATCTCACTGCTCTGCCCACTTCCCAGGGTGAGGAATTACTGGATTTATTTTTTTCATCTGTCTTGCTTGCCCAACAGACTCCAGCTGAGCTATGCTCTGTCTATAGTGCTTGGCGGGACTGAGTGCTATCTCCCCACAACAGAAGCCTGCTCACAAACTCAGCAAGCCTTGGTTTCTCTCCTTTCCTCTCTCACTCTCCCACTCACCACACTGCTTGGGATTTGCTCTCAGATAACTCTTCTCACCTGTGTCTTTGTCATAAACCCTGCTTTTGGGGAAAAACCAAACCCAGACCAAAAAAAAAAAAAAAAAAGATTTCTTTGAGGTCAGGTCCTGGATTTCATAGCATTCATTGCAATAGTCACACTGATTTGCTGGTTTAGGTATTTCTTTGAACAGAAAATGCCTTCAAGTCAGATCTGTTATCTCTGTTTTCCCAGCACCCATACAATGGGGTATAACCGTGACTATTACACCATAGATATATATCACTTAGTGAAGTAATAAGTAGTTCTCACCTGGCCTTCTTATTTTTCATCCTTATTATCCAAGTCTCTCAAATGATAAATGAAAAGGGAAGAAAAAGAAAACTGTTTTCAGAGTCAGGAAAACCTGTGCTCTGACTCCACTTGTATTACCAATGTCATACTTTGACTAAGTAGTTTATGAGTTCTCTTTGGTTTCTTAAAATCACAAGCTAGGTAACTTTGCTAAATAAATACTAAGGCACATTAAAATAGAAATTGCCAACAATTTTATGATTCTCTTGGCATTGATTCTCAAATTTGGCTGTTATCAATATCTCCTAGATCCAAACCAGCTGAATTTAAGCTCCAGGTACAGAGTGCAGGAATCTATATTTGAGACTTTTTAAAAATTGTAGTATGATCAAAAACAATAAAATACATAGGAAATAAGTTTTTAATTTGATGTGCTTTGGAAACCGCATTCATCCACATAACCACTATTCAGGCAGGACAGAAATTTCAATCCAAAAGAACTTTCAAATCATTCAATGATGATTCCTCTCATGTTAGATTTATTGTACATTTTACTGGGTTTACTATAAATGGAATCTTAACTATATACCTTATTGTGTATAATTTTATCATTTAGCACCATATATTTGAGATTCATCCATATTGTTACATGAATAAGTAGTTAATTCTCTAGTAGAACATGAGACTATTCATTTATTTATTTTTCTTTTGATAGATATTCAGTTGCAACAAGTCTTTCTAGACATGTTGATTTTCCTCTGAAGTAAATGCTTAGGAATGGAATTGTTGGACCACATGTACTTAACTTTATTAGAGACCTCCAAATAGTTCTCCAACGTTGTTGGACCACTCTACCCTTGCATACCAGTTGCAACAAATTTTCATGAATATTCAGTATGTTCTGTTTTTTATTTTGTGTTTTTTTAGTAATTCTAGCAGTATCTTTTGCATGGTATTTTAATTTGTGTTTATCTGATGACTAATGATCTTGAGTACCTTCTAACATGCTTCTCAACCATCAAACACATCTTTTATAAAATACCTACTAAGAGAAGACAAGATGGCCAATAGGTGAGCAACAGAATACAAAGCCTCGCGGGAGAAACAATTCGTATACCAGAATAAAACACCCTGGAGAGACCCATACAGAGGGAGATGGATCCTCTTGACACAGGAAGAAATTAAAACTTAAAAAAAGCTTGTCAAATACTTTGGGACTACACCTGAAACAGCTAAAAGCTAAAGGGACACAGAGTTTTCATGATGACTCGCTAAGATTGCACCAGCTTGAATCCGTGCTGGCAGGCAGAGCCGCCCAAACTCGTTCCCGCTGCCACTCACAGGAAGAACGGCAGGGCTGAAGTCGGGGTTGGTGAGCCCAACGGAGAGCGGAGCTGGTGGAGGAACCTTCCTTGATCTGCAGTCAGTGCTGGGAGTGGGACTCCCCCCACAGGAAGGGGGAGACCAGGTGGGTAACGTGTTGGAATTGGGCAGGAGGAGCCTGAACTGGGAGTGACAGTGACTTCAGTTGATTGCTCCCTCCCCAGAGCAGATTCCTGGGATTTGCTTGGACTGGGCCACACCCCTGGCCTGGACGCAATGAGCTGTCCCAAACCAATTCCCTGCCTCTAGCATGCGCTGACCGCCCCTGAAGTTTGGCTGGCCTGGTGGGGAGGGGCAGGCATATGCAGCCTGCTTATGCCTCGGTGACAAGAGCAGGCGGGAAAGGGTGGAGTTCCCTTGCCAGTATTCTTCGGAGAAAACGTGGCCAACAGGGAAGGGGCTGGGACCTGCACTGTAACCTATGTGGAGGAAGCCAGGGCCATGACAGGAGAGAGAGGCAGGAGGAGAACCCCAGCCCAGAACCCTGAGAGCCCTGATCCAAAAGACGGAAAAACAAGGGAGCCTGAGGGCGGCAAACATGGAACATCAGACATGGTTTCAATGGACATTAAGAGATATCTTCGGGACCTTGTGGACGAGCTCAAATCTGAAATATTAAATCAGGTAAAGCAGGATATGAGTAGATAATAAAAGAAATTCTCTCAGGAAGCATCTCTCAGGATGATACTGACGAAAGAAGGGAGGAACACAAAAAAAGGAGAGAAACATTCGATAAAGAATATAAAGAAAATATAGAATACATGAAGCAGATTCAAAGAGACTACCAGGAAATTAAAAACTCCACTGAAAGCTGGCAAAACTCCTTAAAAGAAACTAAGGATAGACTATCAAAACTTGAAAATAAGTTTGCAATGTGTGATTATGAAAGGAAAGTTCTCTTAAAAATAACAAGGAAACAGGCAGTGACAATACAAAGGCTAGAAGATGACAAGAGAATCTACAATTTAAGAATAAGAAACATGAATGAAGAAGCAGGAATACATACAGGCGAATTACAAAGGCTATTCACGGAAATAATTAAGGAAAACTTCCCAAGCATGGGAAAAGAAAATGACATTCGGTTGTGTGAGGCATACAATACTCCAGCCACCTACAACCAAAACAGATCTACACCCAGACATATAATAATCAAGATATCAGAAATTCAATATAAAAACAGAATATTAAAAGCCATCAGAGAAAAGAAACAGATTACCTATAAAGGTAAGCCCATCAGGATCACGGCTGACTTCTCGACACAGACCATCAGATCAAGAAGAGCTTGGAGTGAAGTCTTCCAAGTCCTGAAGGAAGGTGGCCTCCAGCCCAGATTGATGTACCCTGAAAAACTGTCACTAGAAGTTGATGGAGAAACAAGATGCTTCCATGACAAAGAGGAACTGGGCAAGTTTGTGACCATCAATCCAACCCTGCAGAGAATGCTGAAGGACATTCCAGAGAGAGAGAAAAAAAATACCAGGATTTTAGGAACAGTGGAAGAAAGGCCTCAATGAGTGGGGCAGGCAGTAGAATGAAGGAGAAAACTAAACAAAGGCAGAAAAATAGCATAGCAGAAATGAGGCAGAGAAGGATAACTAGAAACTCTAACATAGATGGCCTTGATACGCTATACTGTTAATAGTGCCACCAGGATTTAAAACACACATTACTCACACTACTCTGCTTAGATGTATTATATTCTGTTCCAGTCATTCTACCTGTACTAGATTTGAGGGCACAGACAGGAATCCTGAAAATAACAGGATATAGTACGGTAATCATCGTTAATTTCCTATCAACTTAATCTAAAGCTCTGTAAAACCTACACAGTTTTACCATGACTGATCGTAATCGAATCTGGTTTGTTGGATCGCTGTTTTGTATTGGTAGATTTTATTCAAAGCTGTTATGATTGATAATATCAAGTCTGAGAGTATAGGCAACTGCACTTAAGATGACAAGATCCACTAGAATATCCACTCTGGTATGATTATTACCTGCCTTTGAAGTTTTATACTGTCTACAATGTTTTATTTTACTAATGTTGTTATTTACTGCTATACTCAATTATACTGTTATATTCAATTATGCCTGATGATATAGACATTCTATTGAAGATAATAAGGAACAACACAGTAATCATTGTAGATCACCTTGTACTATGGTTTTATATGACTTTTTGGTTTCATGTTTTTATAGGAATTTGTTTTGTTTTGTCTTGCTAAGTTTTGTTTTTCCCTCTAATACAGAAAGGATAGAAATACACATAGAGATTCATGCATGTGTAGCTGTTCACACTCTCACTGTTTGACTACTTTGTATGCTTTAATTTTGTAACTTGAACAATTACTTCTAAGAGGATAATATGAAATTTATTAACTAGTGATTTCTTATTGTTTATCTTTTTTTTTGAATTCTATATTATCTCTACCCTTCACATGCTTTTGTTTCTCTTTAAATAAAACCTTAAAAAAATATCTACTCATGACTTTTGCCAATTTTGTATTGCATTGCATATCTTTTCTTATTAATTTATAGCATGTCTTAAATATAATCTGTATGAGGCCTTTATCACATATTTGTGTTACAAATGTTTTTCTCAGTGTATGATTTATGTGTTCATTTTCTTAACAGTGTACTTTGAAATTTTCAATTCTGGTGAAATCCAGTTCATCAACATTTTTTTCTTTTAGGGCTCTTTGTGCCCTGTCCAAGAAGCCTTGCCTATGCAGAAGTCACAAAGATATTTTCTTATCTTTTCTTGTAGAACAGCGATAGTCTGGGTTTTATATTTAGGTCTAAGAAACATGGAAAATCATTTCTTATCTGTGAACTCAGAGCTTGTTTTCTTTTCTTTTTTTTTTTTTTTTACCACTATCGATATCCAATATTTCCAGGGAAAAAAAAAAGACACTGTTGAAAAGACTTTGGGCACCTAATGAATTGACTAGATGCCCTGGTTAGAAGACAATTGACTCTAAGTGTATGGGTCTAGTTTTGCATTCTCTATTCTGTTATATCTCATTACTACCTCAGTTATCCCATTAAAAACTACAGTGTACATTCTAACTTGATGTGGTAGGTTAAGAGACAATCCCAAAGCATTCTGGAGATGAACAAGCTTCCCTCATTAAAGGCTAGACCATGGTAGTTGGTAGCCATGTCCAACAAAATGAAGCTACAGCAGGAATCATTTGCAGTCCAAGGGAACAAAAGTGCCAAGCATATGTGAAATAAAACAAGAGAAACTCTTAGAAAGAGCCAGAGGATATTAGAGGGAGGTATTGGTAATAATCAAATCAGCAAGAGACATACCGCAATTCTGTTATTTATAGGGAAAAGGTTATAAAGAACCCTTTTCTGTCTTTGCCACAGTTCAGGAAGGTTTATAATTGTAATCCCAAGGAAAAGTTATTGGAATTCTAAATGAGTTAATTCCAATCTACCACTTTCAGTGCAACTCACTGTGAGAAGAAAGACAATAAAACATGTATATGCAGTTGGGAGCCAAGGAGTCTTAAATTCAGCCAAGACGGTGGTTCATCAGAAGGAAAGCCTCACCCAAAGCCCAACCTGGGTTTCATTAGTTCTCCCTAAGGGGAGTGCTTCAGGGATGAATGATAGTGAGAGTGGTGAGAAATACATGACTGCCATGACTACCTTGAGCTGGGCTAGGTAGGACATTTGAGATCACCTCTGTAATAAACAGAGGACAAGAAACGCAGAGAGAGAAAGCTGCATAACAAAACTGAGGTAGTGTCTAATCATTTGGGGTCCGTGCTTCAGTTCTGATGTACAATCCTTTTTGCCCTGGGAAGTCATAGCCTCTTTCTCGAGGCTCAGTCCCAGCAGAGGGCATGGAGCACAGCTCTCCATCTAGCCCTGGCTCAATCAGGTATTTGGGGAATCACTGGGTGGGGTAACACTGACCTGTGACTGCCTCAGAGATTACACATCAGCTTCTCAGCCAGCCCAATTTACATTGCTTAAAGCCAATTGAAGAGACAAAGAAATAATCCAGCCAGCTCTATACATATCAATACATGGAGATAGGGCCAAGTTTATCCAAAATGGAGATAACTGCTCTTCTTCTCAAGGAGAGTCATCTCTGTGGCTCCTCACAAAGGTAACCTTTGTTAGCTACACTTTTACTTTTTATATTGCAATAATTTTAGATGGAAAGAAGAGTTGCAACCTTCACATGGGGAGTGTCATGAGGTTTTATCACCCAGTTTCTGCTAACATCAATATCTTACATAATCATTGTACAGTTATCAAAAGTAAGACATTAGTAAGTTAAATGTAGGACTTTTGCAGAATTCATTGATATTTTTACTATAGTCCTTTCTGAGTTCCAGGATTCAATTCTAGATTCCACATCTCAGTCATCATGACTCCTTTTCTCCTTCAATGTATAACAGCTATTTTTCTTATCTTTCATAACCTTGAGAATTTTGAAAAGTATGGTCAGGTACTTTATAAAATGCTCCTTCCTTCAAGTTTATCTATATTTCCTCATGACTAATTTGAGGTTGTGGATTTTGGGGAAAGAACACCATGGAATAATGTACCTTTCTCATGACTTCACATATCTAATGATGTTAACTCTGTTCACTTGAATAAGGTAGCAAATTCGTTCCACTATAAAGTTAATACCTGTCCTTCTTCATTCCCTATTGTTAAAAATTAGTCATTAAATCCAAGAGGAATTAAACTGCGTCCCCTTGGAATACTGAAGAACTTGTGGACATGTATTAAAATCATGATAATTATTAAATATTGAGGGGAATATTACTCACACTATTCAGGTATTCTAGTTCTCCTTAAAATTTCACCCACTAATTTTAGTATTCATCTTAGGTCTTATTAGCAGCATTTATCACTGCTATATCCCAGTAATTCTATTTCCCTCAGTTCTTCTATGTTTATTCAAAAGAAAGTCTTCTATATGAAAGGGTTATCCTTTCTCCCACATGGATTTATTTGTTCAGTCATCTATATCAACATGAACTCAAGGATATTTGCTTTATTCTTTGATGTTGGATCTTGGGAAGGGATTGGACTGAGGGAGAGGCCGGTCCTTCAGTGCTGGTCTGGCTGATTGAATGGACTCACAGCCACTCTGATTTCCCTGCTAGGCATGGTGAGTGAGCCATATACAGAGAAGTTGACAACAGAATGGAGCAGGATGAATCACTGTACACCCACACCCTGTCAATAATAGTGCGCCAGCACCAGCAAACAGCAGGACTGTGGGGAGGGTAAAAAGTTGCCCAACAGAAAGAAAAAACAAAATATATTGCCCATTCTCCCCACACACAACAAGAACATTGACCCATGATTGCCAGCAAGAATCTCCAGCATCTCCTGGCTGGGGGCTGCAGAAGGCACAGAGAGGCAAAATGGCAAGAATATGAAGCAGAGAGAGGAGAAGGGATCCATGAGAGGAGAGACAGTATGACACCAAGGTCAGATGGCAATTGACAGAGCCGAGACAGAATGAGAACTCTCCAGTTGTTTCCCAAACTCCAGAAGGGTCTGAGACGCTGTGAGTTCCTGACCACCACCTCACAGTGGCAAAGGGGATCCTTGACTGAACCCAGGTGTGGTATTAGGTTCTGTGGCAAGGGCTGAGACAGACAGATGTCTGCAGCCAGAGGTATGGTGAATGGCACCTGGGTCGGTGTCTTTGGCCATATGTAGTAATACCTCAATTTGCAAACAGATGCCAGATGTGTATAGAAAAATTTGCTTCTATCTTCAAATCAAGACACCACTGTGTTAGGCAAGGAAAGATTAAGGTAGTTGAATCCATGAAGGCCTGCAGTGGGTCATGCCCATGGCACAGCTTGCAGCCAGGATAGGCAGCAGCCCTTGCAGTGTCCAGCAAGCAACTGTCTGGGCCCCGGGGGACGCCACTCGGCGGCCTGCAATTAGGCTGCAACCCTGGTGCAGAGGGCGCTGTATGGACACTCAGGTAATTCCATACCAACTGTGTACAGATTTTTATTTTTATTCCAGTTTTTGTTGTAGTTGGTGTAGTTATGATTTTCTTTCTTCTTTGTTTGATTTGGGTCATCTTGGTTGTTTTTGTCTGATTGTTTTGGGGTTTTTTTTTTCTTTTCCTATTTTCATTTTTGTTTTTTCTTTTCTTCTGGTTCTTGCTTCTTTATTGGTAAAGTTAAGATATTATACTTTATTCTTGAAGGTTTCCTCTTTGACCTGCTTCCTCTTTTAGTGCTTCTTCTCTTCTATTTTTTTTACTCAATGCTCTCCCCATTATTTTTTCTCCTCTTTTGTTCAGGATCTCACTTCCTTGCCTCTCCACTCCTCCTATCCATCTATCTAATGGCATAATATAACAGGCGTCTGTGTAAGCACAGTAGAGAACAAATTAAATGGTGCCATTCAAGGGTGTTTCAGAGTAACCCAGAGTAACTGGGTAGAGAGGATTCAGACAACCTACCTACAAATACATCACAAAGTGCTGACAATCTCACAACCTAAATACAACCCCACCCATCTACATATCTCCCCCCCACCCACCTACACAAATACTCTTAACACTAGCCCTTTACCTCAGTTATAAAAATAATTCCAAAAGAGTCCAGCCTCCCGTCCATTCCTTACTCACTGACACTTTTCACAGCTCCCTTCCTTCCCACTGACACGTCCCCTCTGCTTCCCTTCCTCTCTCCTTCTTCCCACCCTTCACATCACTGATGAAGCACAACTAGCAAACTATACATTCTGTAGGGGGTAATAACAAAGGGAGAAGTTATCAAATGAAGTTTTAATGTTTCTGATTAATGTATAATTTTATTGGTTGATGCTGTTATAGCCAGTAGACATTCTCTCCTTACACACAGTGAAGCGCCCAACCCAACTAAATTGAACACAATGAACTGGCAAACAATGCCTCTTGACAAATAAAGCCAAGAACACATCAGTGGAAAACAGAACTTCACTAAATAGGCATTCATACAAACAATACACTCTCTCACTCTATTTACCCTCAAACCTCAGTTCCTCCCCAAAATATAAGAACATAAAAAAATCAAAGCAACAAAATGCCTCCAAAGGCTATTCATTGAAGGCCACACTTCAAGAAAAAGAACTACTCACCCATATACTTCCCCTAGGGACAAACAGCAGTGATTGATATTCCAAGTAGGCCTCAGTTACCTTGGGGTGGAGGACTTCCTTAACCCACTCCTTCCAGGAAAGTCCTTGTCTGGCCCACATGTACTCGCTAAGTGACTTGTTTCCCCATGAGATCCTCATTTAATCAATATTGTCCCAGTGACTATATTTGTTGTGTACTTATTGGTTGACCATAATTTTGTCTCACCTCACACTCATCCTATGATTTTTCCATTGGGTCAATATTACTTAAGTGACTATACTTGTAACGTTATTGATCAATTATAGTTCTGTCCCATCTTAAGCTTACCTCACCTTGTAACTTTGCTCAATAAAACACCTTGAGAAGTGGGGTTGGTTGTCAACCTACTTTTGGGGCCCTCTTCTGTGTCTCTCAAACAGAAACTTTAAAGACCCCCAACTCTCCCAAAGCAGACCCAGAGGGCAATCAAAGGAGAGAAGAGCAAGCATCAAATAGCTGAACTGTACTAAATGATTAAAGAAGAAGCAAAGAAATAAATTCAAAAAAGACATTTAAAAAAGATAGTGGAACTAACAAACTGACCAATGGGATTTGGGGAGAAAAAAATTTGTAGAGCTGAGCAAAATGATTCAAAACATAAATGACAAATTTATTAAGAAAGAGACTTGAGCAAAAGGTTCCAAACAGATATCATAGAGATAAAGAATTCTATTAAATTCATAAACAGCAGATATGACCAATGTGAAGACAGGGTTTTGAAACTCAAGGATAAAATGAAGACACATAATGATTTACACAGAGAAGCCTTAAAAATGAGAAGAAAGTAGAAAAACATAAACAGCTACTAGATACACGAAGAAGACTAACCTAAGCCTAACTGCAGTGTGAGAGAAATTAGAAGGCAAAAAATCTGTTTAGAAAAGTCACAACAGAAAACTTTCTAAGTATAGTGAAAGAACGCAACATACAGGTAATCAAAGCATCAAATAACTAAGACGAAAGAAGCACAATACACCACACTCAAAATTCCAGAAGTCAGCACAATGACAGAATCTGAAAAGCTGTCCAAAAGGTAAAAAAATCACTTCTAAAGACAAACTCATTAGGATTACAGCAGATTTCTCAACACAAACTTTACATTACTGGGAGGGCTTAGAATGAAGTGTTTCAAGCCCAAAAAGAAAAGAAAACAACTTGCAAACTAAACTAATATATCCCGTAAAACTATCAAAATTGATGTAGAAATAAAGTCATTTCACAAAAACACAATGTAAGAGATACAGGAAAACCAGACTGGCACTCTAAAAAAATACTCAAGAATATCATAGACAGAGACAACAAAGCCAAAAAAAAAAAATCAAAAAGTTAAATAAAAGGAATACATGAAGCAAGGCAAGCAGTTAAACAAAAAGAAAAAAATAGTCAACAACAGGAAAAAAAAATGCAACAACAAGACAAGCCAATACCTTTGGAAAATAACTCTCAGTAAAAATGGCCTCAGTTCCACAATTTAAAGACACAAATTGGCAGACTAAATCAAAAAGCAAAATGCAACAGTATGTTGTATTTAAGAAGCTCATCTAATTAAGAAGAAACTTACAGACCAAAATTCAAAACATAGAAAACAATACTTCATTTACCAGGATCCTGAAAGCAAGCAAGGACAACTTTATTCTCAAAGTAAACTGAAAACTACAACTGATCAAAAGAAGCAAATAAGGTCATTACATGTTTAGTTAAAGGAACAACTCAGCAGAGACAGATAAAAACTGTATATACAGATGCATCACATATTGGTGCATCTAATTTCATAAAACAAACCCTACTGGACATAAAACATCAAATATACATAAAGAATAGTAGCAGGTTAGTTCAATACCTGCCTTTCACAAATAGATTAACTAAACAAAAAATGAACAAAGAATTAACAGAGTTGAACTACACTTTCATTAAGAAATCAAATAACAACAAATACTGGCAAGGCTGCAGGGGAAAAAAGGAATCTTTCTCCATTGTTGATAAGAATCTAAACTAGTACAACCACTATGGAAATCAGTATGGAGAGTTAAAGACATCATCTGACAGTAACACAAGCATACCCATGTTTATAGTCACACAATTTATAATAGCTACCTCTTGGAAGAAGCCCATCAACAGATGCAGCAAAGTGTGGTATTTATACACAATGGAATACTACCTGGCTACCAAGAATGGTAAACTTGAATCATTTATAGCAAAACTGATGTGCATTGAAACAAGGTAATTTTAAGTGAAATAAATCAGACACACAAGTTTAAATATTTTATGGTTTCTCTTATACAAGAAGCCCAAATTATAAATAAATTAAGCAGCAAAATAGACAATAAATAAAAGGAACCAGAGATGTAGATCTTTTATAAACAGGAAGGGGACCAAGAGATGAAGGGTGGGGGGATGGGAGGGAAAAGAGGAGAAGGGGAAGTGAAAAGAATTAAGATGTATCATGTACATGTATTTACTATCCATAATGAATGTAATCTTCATGTATCACAAACATATACTAATAAAAAGCAAATGTAAAAAAAAATTTTAAAAAGCTTTGTCAAACCCCAAGTCACACAAATTTTCTCCTATTTTCTTCTAGAAGTTTACAAGCTTACAGTTTTATAGTTTTGTTTAAGGTGTGACATATGTGCCAAATATTATTTCATTTTGTTTTGTTTCAAATATGTACATCTACTTGTTCCTGCACTTGTTGAAAAGACTATCCATTAATGACTATTGTACTTCTGTCCTAAATCAATTGATTATGTATTTGTGGGTATACTTCTGCATTCTCAATTCTGTTGCTTTACTCTATATGTCTATCATTTTATTCACTCTGCCTTCTTTTAGTTACTGTAGCTTTGTGATATGTTTTTAAATCAGGTGTTATGTGTCCTCCTTGTTCTTTTTCCAAATTTATTTGTCTACTCTATTTGTTTGCCTATCCATACATATTTTAAAATCAGCTTATTAAGATCAATAATAAAATATCATTGAAATTTTGAGTGGAACTGTGTAAATATAAAGATCAAGGTAGGGGAGGAGAACAAGAAGTCAACAAGAAGCAAGACCACCCTATGATTTGGCACCATGTGCAGTCTTACTAAGGGAGAACCAGATGCCAGCCCCTTCTGGCACGCGAGCAGGGACACGAGAAGAGCCAATGTTCCCCACCCTGCTAAGTGACCAGCTAATCCAGAGAAACGCAGGCTGTGATGATAGCTAATGAGGTAAAAGACAACTTGATGCTTGTAGTGTTGAGTGTTTCACTGACTTTGCAGGCTTAAATCCGGTAGTGTGATCATCTGTCAGAAGATAACAGTATAACAGGATAATAGTGTAGCATCTATGGGGATCTCCTTCTGAAGGTGATGGTCATTGTTAATTCCCTATTATCATGTCTTAAAATCTTGTATCATTCTCATTGTTTCATTTGGTTGGGGTTTATTCTGTTTTATGTTGTTTGATTTTGTGGTATATGATGGCATGCTATTTTGAAGCTAGTGAGATATATTATGGTAGCCATTTTGGATTTACTATTATCTAGTTTTGAAGTCCTGTATTCCATTCATTGTTTTGTTTATATTGGTTTTATTCTGTTTCTGTTTTGATTCATTTTACTATGTCTAAAGGAAAAGGTAGTTATTTTGAAGATAATGAGGCATTATGGTAGCCATTGTTGATTTCCTATTGTCTTGTTTTGAAATCCTGTGTCACTTACATTGACTTATTTTGATTGACTTTATTCTGTTTTGCTTTTGCTTGATTTTATTCTCTCTAAAATTAAATTTTAAAAAAATTTTTTTAAAAGATCAAATTAGGCAAAACTGATAACTGTGTATGTGTGTAATGCTAGAGATGGGATCCAGAGCCTTTGCACTGAGCTATATCCCAGCTCTTTTTTATCCTTTATTTTGAGACAGGGTTTCACTCAGTCACTAAAGTCAACCTTGCCACCCTCCTGCTCAGCCTCCCTGAGTGTTGTGTCAGTGCAGCTCTGAAAATCCCCAGAGTGAAGGATGACAAAGGATGAAGACGTGAAGACGAGTCAGAACGCAGAAAGCTGAGGTCAGGAGGAGCACTCTGTAGATGGAAGAAAAGGAACTGCTCAATGACTGCAGTGCGTTTTATTTATTCACTGAGGAGGTTCTTGTTAGTTGAAACCCCTCTGCCTAACAACTTAATTGCTTAGCCTTCCTCAGGGCACCTCAAGTTCTTGGAGCTGGAACAGCCTATCCACATAGCTGCCTCAGGTGATCAGCACATGTGACCAATTTCCAGCTTCAGTGGCTGCCCACACCTGAGTCCCGAGATTATGGGCAAAAGCCAGCATGCCTGGCTGAAAAATTGATTACTTAATATTAAGTTTTCTAATTTATGAACATGGAATAACTCTCTAATTGTTTAGATCTTGTTGGGGTTTTTTCTTTTTTTCATCATTGTTACGTAGTTTTCAACACACAGATCTCATGCAGATTTTGTATGATTTACATCTAAATATTTTTAGTACTATTGAAAATAGCATTGTGTTTTGAATTTTCTAATTCCAAATGTTCATTGCTAATATACAAAATATAACTGACTTTTTTTCCCCCTCTTTTTGAGACAAGGTTTCACTATGCAGTTCAGGCTGACCTTGAACTCACTTTGTAGCCCAGGTTGGTCTCAAACTCACAGCAATCCTCCCGTCTCAGCCTCCTGTATGTTGGGATCACAGGTGTGTGCCACCATGCCCAGTTATATTTGACCTCTGATAATTGGGCTAGTTAGTATTCTATGACATTGCTAAACTCACTTATTAATTCTAAAATCTTTTTGTGATTCTTTGGGAGTTCTTTACATGGACTATCATATAATCTACAAACAAAGACAGCTTTATTTCTTTGTTTACAAACTGTATGCCTCCTTTTCTTTTGCCTTATTGCTTGATAGAACTTCTGCATTCCATTGAATAAGAATGGTAGTAGAAGATATTTTTTCCCTTGTTGCTAACCTTAGAGAGGAAAAATGTCATTTCAAAGTAGACTTTGCTGCAGACTCCTAAGCTATCAAGACCAAAATACTAAGCTAAATAAAGGGGAAGTTACAAAATCATAACTATAATGAGACATTTTAACACACTTCCTTTTGGTTTTAGCAGATCAAGTTGGAAAAACTTGAAAACATTAGGGAAATCTGAGTGTTAATAAACCTTTCATCACTGTGACAAAATACCTAAGAATAATAACTTAAGGGGAAGAAAGATGTATTTTGCTTACAGTTCGAGAGGTTTCAGTTAATGCTTATCTAGATCCATTGCTTTTAGGCCTGGTGGAGTGGAGAAAGAAAGCTGCTCACCTCGTGGTAATGAGGAAGTAGAGAAAGAGAGAAAGAGTCAGAAGGAAGAGGTTGAAGACAAGATACAGTACCCAAGGTAGCATGCCCATAATCTACTCCTTTCAACTAGGCCCTACCTGCAATTTCCATCACCTTTCAATAATACCATATATTTTGATGATACATATAGTTATGATGCCTTATGAGTCATTACTTCAAAAGTCCATTATCTGAGAACCAAGCCTTCAATAAAATGAACCTTTTAGAAAATATTTTAGAAAACAATCATAACACTGAGTAAAATAATTTGAATTTTATATTTATATATCTACATACAGATATGTGAAAATCAGGTAATTATACATAAATATAGAGTTAACCTCAGTTTACCTCAGGGAGTCTGAAGGACTCTCTCCAGTCAGGTGTCCACTTACCTATCACTAGTCCCCAGACTTCCCCAAGTTCAAGGGACAATACCAGTGAATGCAGTAGTTGGACGCCCCCAAGCCTCTCCAGCCAAATTAGGGCCAGATGAATTCTCAAAACACTCTGAAGGGAAAGGCTGGTACATGGGAGGGAAAATAAAAGCTTACAGTCCTATACTCCATCCTTTCATGAAAAAGTTGATGGCAGAAATTACACTTGTTGGTATACAATTAACTGAAACACACGCACACGCATATACACACACATGCATATGTATACCATGGGACATGTTCAGAAATATTCATAGCAGCATAATTGCCAAAAATACATACAACCCACATGTCCATCCAGAGCAGTCAGACAGAGATGGGGTCAGAGTAAATAAGCAAAAGACTCCTCTGGAATGAAATTCAAAAGAGTGTCAAAAACATCTCATAGCCAGGATAAATGATATCTTAATGTGGTTTTTTTCACAGAAATTCACATTTATTTCTTTGTTAGTGCATGCTTGCAGAACACAAGTTTCTTGAGGAGCTGGTCCATGGACCTAACAGTCCTTCATTGCTCTTCACAACCCCTTTTCCTCCTGCTCCCTCCATCTCCTGGTCTCCTTCCCGTTCAGAATGATCTGTCTTCCTACTTCCTAGCATCTTTTATTTGCTCTTTATTTATATTTTGGGTTTCTCATATAAGAGAAACTAAACTTCTATATCTGACTTATTTCACTTAACATTATGGTTTCAGGGTGTTTCCATTTTCCCACAAATGACTCAAGTTTATCTTTCTTTATGGCAGAGTAATACTTTTAAAATAAAAAAAATTAGTGCAAAAGCTTGTGAAGAAAATATCAAATTTTACTAATTTTTCTTTCTGTCTCAGGTTGCAATATGGTTCAGCATGGAACTGATAAGCAGGTAAATAAACTATGGTACACAATGGTATGCCATAGAGCAAAAAGAAGGAAAGGATTACAACCTACACAAATAATACAGACAAATTTCACGGACATGGTACTCAGCAAAAAAAGAGCTATACTCAAAAGTGTAGACCCTGGTGATTCTACTAACATCAAGTTCAAAAACAGGCAAAATTAACCTAGGGTATTAGGCATCAGTGTCCCCTGTAGCTTAATAGAATTTTTAGAATGCTAGAAACACTTCATTTCTTGATGTGTATGTTACACATGATCCAGAGAATTCATCAACCTGTTCTTTATGGTTCATATATTTTTAGCATTTTTAATTTTATGAAAAAGTATAAATTTCATAACAAAATAATAAGAGAATAACAATAATTAATACACTGTGTATTATTACTTTGGTTTGTATTTTTGTATGTACTATACTTCAACTGAATAAATTTTTTTAAAACATCATCTTATTTAGCTGCTTAATACATTGAATCAACACTGAATTGAGATGAGTCCCCTGTAGGGAGGAGAAAGAAAAGTGTTCAGAGATGTGTGAGGCAACTTTTAGGGTACTGTTTTATTTCCGGGCTTCTATCCTTGCCTAACCCCAAGGCCAAAATAAGTAAAGTGAATTCTCCACCAGCAAGCACGGCTAGCACCCAACTAACACCATGTGTTCCACCCCTTCAGAACCTCAGGCTGCCAGGATTCACCCCTCCAGTGGGCATGATTCATCAAGTATTAATTACAATTGCTGCCTGCTCAGATGCTTTGGGAAATAAGGCAAGACACTCAAGATTTCATCTAAATCCCTAAGGACTTTTCCTCTAGAAACTGGACTCTGCCTTGTCAAACATGACAAGGCTTCCAGGCAGAGGACAGGCAACCATCCAGGAGACTAGTAGCCACTGGCCAGCTCTGCCAACATGCCATACTGCTGTCAGCATGACTAGCAAAACACCCTCTAAAACCACCACAGAGGCAACATGTCATAGAGTGGGGCAGGAGTCACAGGAAGCAGGAGAAGCCATTGCAAGCATGGTAAATTGTGGCCCAGTTCCTAAGTGGGAGCAGAATTTTTCCTGGCCACCAATCGTGCCCAGGCTCTCTGCTTTTTTGCCAAAGTTTTCAATGAGAAGAACCTGCTGCTTTGGGTTTTAATGGCTCCAGAGAAAGGGAAAGCAATGGACAAACAGAATGGTCAGCAGGTTTTTCCTTAGGTGTCAGGAAACACTAACAGTGCCATTACCAGTCTCCTTGGAAGGGAAATGACCACCCAGATACCCGCTTCCTAACCTCAGGACTAAAGGTCTGCTGGCCAATATACCTGCTCATCCTGCTACTTCCAAAGCAATTTCTAAAAGTAGCTTAGGAATATAACATACCCATGAAGTCCATGAAAACATTAAGGTAAGTTAAACAGGCCAGCACAAAAGTACAAATACAGGACTTTTTATGAGATACATAGAGTGGTTCAATCAGTGAATTAACCTATTAATGGCTTTACAATTAGGTGGCATTATTAGAAAGTGATAGAAACTTAGGTTTGGCATATGCCCTCGGGACCATATTTTGTCCACAGCATCTTCCTCTCCAGCTCTCCCTGCCTCTCTCCATCCCACTTACCCTCTTCTCTGCCTAGCTGCTATGAGGTAAGCAGCTTTCCTCTACAATTCCTTTCTACCATGTTGTTTCTGCTTCACTCTAGGCCCACAGCAATGGGGCCAAGGGACCATGGACTAAAACTTCTGAAATCACAGCCAAAACATGTCTTTCCTCCAAGTTGATTCTCTCAGGTATTTTGTTACCACCATGGAAAACTGACTAACACACTGGCCTTTCTTCATTCTTCCCCCCAACATATCACCTCACCACACATCTATTAAGGGATTGAACTGGCCCATAGAATTACTATATTAAAAGACTCAATCAAAATATAAAATAAATTGTTCTAAGAGACAGTCCTAACAAGATGACATGAGGAAGGAGGGCAGGTGGCCAGCCGTGAATGGCATATGCAGAGACACCTTCCCAGGACCCCCTGTTCCACTGCCTCCTTTCTTTAGTGTTTTTCTCTCTAGATATTTTTTCCTCAAATGTGACTTCAGGTTTTCTGCTCAAAACAAATTTATTTTTTAGGAAAAAAGCCCAAAACTCATTGCCATAGTTTTAATTAAAAGTGTTAATTTGTCAAATCTAGCAGGTATATTCTCTCATTTATTTTGTCTGTGAACTTGGCCTTAGAAAAAAATCTAAGTGCAGGATTTCACAGAGTAAATAAGAAGGGGTAAAGAGTAAGGTAGGAGGTGAAAGAAGTTCTTCAGAAACTTCAGGAGTGTTTAATAGTCTTCATGTATTACCAAATACAGGCCTACTCACAAATTTTTAAGCATAAGCAATTAGAAAAGGCCTAGGATTCTGGGAACAATAAATACAATAGATATCTTTTTACATTTGCTATTTAGAATACATTATTCCTTTTCATCCTTCCATATCTTATAGGGAAAAATATTATTATTTACATTTGGCAAATGTGGAAACACGTATTTGAAAAAAAAAAGCAATTGCCTGATTTTTAATGTTTATATAAATTCATGGATACCCTTCAAGTTGTTGGGTTTCATTTTTATTTCTTGTTTTAGCTTTAATTTTCCCATTTCTCTTTCTCTTATTTCCAGCATTCAAAATACCAGCAGTGGCTAGGAATTTAGCTCAGTGGCACAAGCATTAGTCTGATAGGCACAAGGTCATGAGTTCGATTCCAGGTACAAAAAATACCAGCACTCACAGACAGAAAAATATGAAAGTCAAGAACACAGTTTGGAGTCAGATGTCCTGGTGCAAAATTCACCACATACTAGTTGAATAATATGTGCACATGTGTGCATGTGTTTTCCACATCAAATCATGTCTGAAAAAGGATGCATCTGTGACAAAGATGCATCTAACAAACATCCCTTATAATAATAAAGTTGGTCATCTTTAGAATAAAAATCTGTAAAAAGACATCTAAAGGTATAAATCAGAACTAAGAATTATGAAAACCTCCTATCAGATTAAGTCTGCATCAAAGAAAATAGTTTTGTAATCCAAATTTTATTTATCCCTCCAATATTTATGATCCAGTAAACCAATATACATTTCAACAACAAATGTATGTTAGGTACTGATGGAAAAGTAAACACAAAAATTACTAAGATTCAACCCTCATTCTCAGATACTTTAAGTATAATAATGACATAGACGTGTACAGGAGTAAAATGATAAGTTTTAATGCAGAGATGGACACAGTCCAGCTTGGCTCTAAAGAAGGCCACTTTGATGTGTCAAAACCCACCAAGAGACAAAGAAGGAGAGAACATTCCACGCAGAAGAAAAAGAATCTTCAGGTATAAAGAAACCTGAAAACATAGGTCAGTCCCAAAGTATAACAAGTGGTTCATAGCTGGAAAGCAGAAGAAGGCTGTGGAAGGACCCAGGGCTGGTCGAGTAGGCCAGGGCAGCATGGAGGGCTTTGTCAGTCGTGAAGAGTGGAATTCATCCTGTGTGCCACAGGGAGCCACTAAAAACTTTCAACCCAGAGGTAATCTAATGCAATATCTACATGCCAAAGACAGCTTGAGCCATTGTTATGTGGAACTGGACTGGAAAAAAAGTGGGAATAAGGGAACCTATTAAAGCTTCCATAGTAGTTTAAGTGACAGAGCCTGGGACATGAACAACAGAATTTGTTAAAGAGTAATCAGGAGATAACAAATCAAATAATCCCAATACGTGGGGTTCATACATCAGATAGCTCTCCAGCAGAAAAAGATGCACTTCTTCCAGTGAGCACTAGGTAAAAATACAAAAAATCTAAAACCCACAAATGCTATCTACAAGGTTAGGAGCTATGTGTAGGCATCCCTTAGTCCCTGGGTTTGCTCCCTATCACTGATTCCTCTCACATCTTGCTCACAGAGGTCAATATATAGAAAAGCCTTCTTGAAATCCAGTCCTTTTGTATACCCTGGTGTCCTTGCCCACCCTCAATGCACAAATGCAAGCTGTGCCCAACTTACATATGACTGCTTATGCAGAATCTTTACTTTGGATTGCTAAAATATTTCAAATATTTTGTCATTGTGGAGTAACACATCTTTATTTTTAAAAACCGTAGTGACAGGAGCAGAACATCTATTCCTGAAACCCATAAATGTCCCTAATTGATCTGTAGGTCAAGTACTGCCAAGGCATCCACTGTGTCAGCTGAAACACACCCACATGTGGCCTGTCTGCACCAAGTTAGCAGCTAGCCAAGGCTATTAATGATACCCTGTGAGCTCAAGGGCCTTTGACACTAATTAGCCACAGGTCACAAACAGAGATATCACATTTATTCTCCCTTCCTTTGGAAATCTTCAGTTTTATGAATTTTCCATTATAGCCTCTATCTCTAATAAAGATGCATATGAATACTAGCTATCAAAATATTGGTTTGTGTTATGGTTTGTGTCTAGATGGCCCCCAAAGTCTCATTCAGTCAAAGTTCTTGTGGGAGGTGGCTGAATCTAGAGTTTGTGATTGATTTATAGTGGAATGCTAGGATTAAGGGTGGGTAATTGCTGGATCAATCCACTGAATGGATTGGCCCCACCCTAATCCAAATAGACTATATACAATATAAGAGACCAAAAGAGGCTTCTCTCCCTCCAAACCCCTCTCTCTCAGCAACAAAGAAATTAACTAAAAAACATCATTTGAATTTCTGACAATATGATGCAATTAAATTAAAACCCACCTATGGAATAGTATAGAACTCCTAAACATTCTGTCCCATACATGAGTCTGTTGATAAGAAAATGTGCTCTCTACACAATGATCACTAAAGTACATCTCTATAAGAGGAAGGGTTTTGTTTTGTTTAGCATCCACCGTGCTGAGAACAGGACCAGTACACAGAGGCATTAATTAAACACCTGCTGATTAAATTCATATAAGAACTGGCAAATGTAGTATAATTTCTGTGAAAGGAGAGACAGAGAAAGGGACAAAGAGAGAGACAGACAGACAAAGAGATATAGAGAGTGAAGGATCTAGAATGATATTCATCACAGTGTCACCAGTAGTTTATATTGGGCAGGCTCTTTTATGTCTCTCTGTCCCTGTCCCTGTCCCTGTCTCTGTCTCTGTCTCTCTCCCTCTCTCTCTCCTCTTCTGTCCCATACCCTTTCTCCCTCCACCTGTCTCCCTCCTTCTCTCTTTTTTCCCATTCCCTCTCTCTTTCTGTGTCTTTTCTTCCCTGTGAACAGTAAAAGGTTCTACTTTAATAAGGTCCAAATCACAAAAGAAACTATTATTTGGGGATAAAATAACACATTATAAACAGTGCTTGCTTCTCATGGTCATCTATGAATTTACTATCCTTTATGTGACAGAATAAAATTCCTTGATTTTATAACTCCACATGCAACTCCAAACACTAACTTGTACTCACATGGTTCAGAGTCTCTATAACCTACATCTGGATGGACCTTTTGGCTTTAATGTCATTAGTAGGCTAGGTTTATATCCTAGCCCCTCATTACTGAGTTTGGCAAAACCATTCAATTCTTTCCAAAGAGGAAAGGGACATTTTACTACTCTCTTACTATAAACAAACTGCTTGTGTTTGCAGTTGGCCTGACTACACCAAGCATGAGATTGTCGATGCTTTTCACCCAGTTTTACCATGCACAATAAAAAAGCACCCAAAGACATCACCTGCCAGGCACACTCAAGTTAAACTGTGACTGCCCTGCAGGAAAACAGCATGCAAGCTCTATAAAACCACCTTGCATTAACTGCCTGGTACCAAAGCTGGGGCACATAATCCTTTAGTAGCTGAGCTAATTGGTTTGGCCTGCTGATGATTTTATAGCCCCTGAAGCCATCCTCTGATTACGAGAATGAGAGTTGCCAAATGATCTTCAACCCAGACACCCAAGCACCACCAGAATACTTGGGGAATAAGCTATGTTAAATAAATGCTCTTGTGAGTATAAGGATCCTTTTCTGTCTAGACTCCTAGTAACACCTGTTGCTCCCTTGTCCTGCCCCACTGCACCTCCCCCTCAACAGCAATGCAGCCAAGACAAACTATGGCCCCCTGACAGGGCCTGGAGATGTGGCCACATGAACAGCAGAGCCAGGCAGCCCAGGCATCACATGCTCTGGTCACTGCCAGGTGTCAGAGAGCTATTTGCTGGCAGAAAGCAGACCTGGCAGGGCAATATTTTTCAACTTTCAGCATGGCTAGGGAAAGACTTCTTGAGTGCATCATGGTTTTGGTTCTGCCATGCAAATCATCATCAAGCAAGCAAAAGAAAATGGCAGTATTCTGATCCAAACAAGCTCGCCATACCTAAGATCCCTTTTTACCAATTCAAGGAGGTAGTTATCCTTGAACCTTTCTGGTAACCAGAAAGCTCGCTACCTCATGAAATAGTTCTATTCACTTGGAAGTACTCTTTCCATACAGAGCTAGATTCCTTGTTGTGATCTTTACTGCCCTCCTTACACTTTAGGAAGTTATGGAGAGTGAATCATGTATCTCTCTTATGCAATTCAACATATGTTTTTGTGCTAGCACATAAAACATGTCAGATCCACAGGGCTAAATATGGGACCCCTGGGTGAATCTGTCTGTTCCTGTACTTTAACCAGGCCTAGAGATAAGAAACTAAGACTAGGCTTGAGCAGTTTTGGAGGTCAGATCTAAAACCACTCCCTAGTGCCAGGGTTCCAAAAAGTCCTCAAAGAAAAACAGTTCTCTACAAAGTTTGGAAAAAATACTGTTTGCATTAATGTAGATTCTAGCTGTAACAAAAGATATTTCTAAATGCAAGTTCAAAAACATTTCTAAACACAAGTTCAGAATTTTCAAAGCAAGAGCTCACACTATAGATATAATCTTCATTTAAAGTGGTCCCAAAGCAGTCACACAAAGCAAAGCAAATCCTTTCTGGAGAAATATACCTTAAACTCAAGCTGGAAAGAATTGTTAAAGTTTCAAGCAACATCAGCTCAAAATCAAAAATTACCATACCTACAAAGAAACAAGCTACCTTGATAATCAAGAGTCAGAGGGAAGAAAAATCTGTGGAATTACAATCTCATAGATTTCAGATAATACAATTATCAACTAAAATATAAAATAAATGTATCTACAAGTTTTTAATAAGTTTTGAAAATACAGCAAAGAAAAAAATTGAAAACATTTCTTTTAAAGAAAGTTAATAGTTCAGATTGAAAAAAATGACAACTATAGATAAAAGGTTGCAAGAAATAAAATAATAAACTCACTTGATGGTTTAATTATTAAACTAGATAAAATTATCAAACTGGAAAAATGATTCTTGAAATAAATGTAGCATAAAAGTACAGTGCAGGGGAAAACTTGTAAAAGATGTTAGGAGATACAGATAAAGGAGAAGGTCTAGCTTATGGCCAATATGAAATCTATAGAGATAACAGAAAATAAGGTAGAATTAAAGCAACTGAAAATTTTTCAGAGGAATCCACTGATTCAAAGAAGGTAAGAAAGAAGAGGATTATCAAATGCTTATTGCAAAACTGTAGAACATCAAAAACAAAGAGTTGTCTAAGCCAATTGAAAGGAGAAAAAAAAACAGATTACCTA
Organism: Hydrochoerus hydrochaeris; assembly: GCA_004027455.1. Classification (NCBI taxonomy): domain Eukaryota; kingdom Metazoa; phylum Chordata; class Mammalia; order Rodentia; family Hydrochaeridae; genus Hydrochoerus; species Hydrochoerus hydrochaeris. The sequence continues at coordinate 3,595 of PVLA01000252.1, read as the reverse complement.
TACTTAACATACATCAGACTCTTAGCTGATTTCTCAGTGGCAACTGATTTCTCAGAAGCCAGTAGAATGATTGATATATCAAAGTACTGAAAGAAAACAAATGTCAACCTTTGGGAGAATTCTCTCCCAATGAAAATCTACTTTAAATAATAATATGAAATAAAGATATTTTCCAATAAGGCAAATCTAAACAGAATATGTTACATGTAGAAACTCTAAAGATGGTATTTAAAGTTAGGTGTTAGTGACATGTAATTCTAATTCCAGCATTCTGAGAGGATGAGGCAGGAGGATCAAAGCATAATCTTAGTCCGTGCAACCTAATGAGACCCTGTCTCAAAAAACAGATAAATAAATATTTTGAAATGATGATACTGTTGTGGTCTAGATCTAAAATGTCCCCAAAAAACATCATGTGTTCAGAAGTTGGGCTTTTGAAAGGTGACTAGATCATAAGAGGCAGTACACTCCCCAGTGGGTTAATCCATTAAAGAATTCAGAGATCAATGTGCAAGTGAATTCTGATTGGAAGAGGCATGGGGGCATGACCTGAAAAGGTATATCTTCCTCTCTGGCTCCTACTCTCTCTCTCTGCTTCCTGGTCACCATGACATGAGCAGCTTTTTCTGCCAGACCCCTCCACCACATCATTTTTGCCTTGGTGCAAGTCAAACATGGATCAAGTTAAGCAGGAGCCGAAATAAACTGCTCCTCCTTTAGGTTGTGTTAGATATTGTGTCTCAGCAAATAAAAATAACTAAGACAGCTACCAAAAGAAAGTGACCTAAAAAGTAGGTTTTAAATGTAGAAACATTGAACAGTGAAAATGGTAAACATGAGGGTAAAGTTAAACAAAAAATGGACCATATAGAATTGCTAGTAATTTAAAGAACTATAATATCAAATAGCTAGTAATTTAAGGGGTTATAATATCAGCATGGAATTCTCATCATGGTAACAGTAACTTATAGTTAAAGGAAGGGAGAGAGTTAATCTAATATATAACCTTTCAGACTGGCCTCTTTCATATAACAATACAACAATATTCATTTAAGATTCACATATGACATTTTGTGAGTTTATAGCACATTAGTTTTCCTTTTTTTTAATTGAGAGTTGAACCCAGGGCCTTTGCACTGAACTACACATTTTAAAATTTTTTTATCTTAGAACAAGGTCAGGCTCAAACTTTTAGTCCTCCTGCCTTGGCTTCCTGAATAGCTGAGATGATAGATGTTCTGCCATCTAATATGATATATCAGTCTGATACTTATCTTGCTTGTTACTACTGAGTTTCTTGTATCTGTTTTTTGGTATTTGTCATTAATTTTGGAAAATTCTTATCCATTATTACTTTTTCTGCTCTATTTTTTCTTTCTTCTCTTTCTAATATTCCAATTATGCATGGCTACACCTTTTGAAATTATGCCTGCAGGTCTCCAGTAATCAGTTTTGGTTTTTCTAGGTGGCAAAGATCCCGCTTTATTCACTTTGCATTTCACTGGAAAGCTTCCATTGACCTATTGTCAGTGATTCTTTTCTTGGTCATGTCCACATTCTAGATGAATGCATCAAAAGCATTCTTCATCTTATTCTTACTTTATCTCTTTGCATAACTTTACTCTTTGGCAAGTTTTGTAGTTTTTTTATTTAAAGCTGTACCTGTTATACCAGCAATATGCCTTTTGTGGGAGGACTAAAGCTAGTATGTCTGGAAGTTGGGTTGTTTAATGTTTTCTATAGATGCAGGAGCCTATGGCTTCAAATTTCCCCAATGTTGTTGCTGTTGCTGTTGTTGGGCTTTTATTTTTGTTTTCTGTCTCCCCTCTAGAGTTGGGCTTCCTTAAGTCCCTCCTCAAAGAGTAGGTAGAACTAGAAGCACTTTTCAGCTATAATCTGTGGTATTATACTGGAATGCTACCAGTGTGATGGCAAAATAATGAAGAAAGGGAAATAATCATGTGACTAAATCTCAATATTTTAGTGGTCCATTGTCTTTAGCTGTGACCTTCACCAGTGCTTCTCCAGTGATATAGCTTCCCTCTCTGCCCCTTTGGTGAGAAAGTGAGCTATAAGAGGTAGAGTGGGAGAAATGCCCTTTCCCTGGTGAGGTGAGGCTGTGCGAATGATTTTCCCTGGACAGTAGTAGGCCCTTGTTAGGAAGACTGCTAGGCATACAGTACAGCAGTGAGTCTTCCCTGGTCCCTAACAAGGCCATGAAGGATTCCTGGCTCTTCACCTTGAGGATTTGGTGGATTTCCTAGAAGGAAACCCTACAAAAAGTATGTGGGACCCTATAACAACGCACAAGACTACAGCCCAGGTGTTACCCTCAGGCTAGCCCACACCCCACCTTCAGCAATTTGTCACAATTATCACTCAGTGAAAGAACAAGTAGCTTCCATTTTGACTAGGCATGTCGCAGCTGTGGCTCTTTGGGTTGACTCACTTTTCCAGATTTTAGAACAGTGATTTGGCCCATAAATTTATTTCCTTGATCAATCTATGAGAAGACATTGATTTTCAGTTTTATTGGGTTTTTCTCATTATAGGAATGAGAATTATAATTCCTAATCCTAAATAGGTTTCAGAGAAGAAACCAAAAGTCCAAAAATTAACTTTTTAATTAGAAAAATTTTAAAGCAAGATAGGCAAAATATCATCATGGTTAAAGCTAAGTGATAGATGTATAGGGGTTTTTTACACAATCCTTAGTTTTAGATATATATATTTGAAATTTTCTATATTCAAGTTTATTTAAATAGTGTTGCTGAGGATCTAAAATGGGGTAGGTTAAATAATAGGAATAGCAAAGAAAAAATTATCTAATATCATTATCTAATATATACCAGTGACTGTATCAAGATAATGCAGGTACAAGGATGAATATTATTGTGTCCTGACTCATTAGAGTTATCTGCATTTGCAGAAAGATTCACCTAAAGGAAATAATTTTGACTCAACTAGGAGCTGCAGAGAAAACAAGAAAGGCACTGTAGGATCAGGCAATAAGGAGCTGATCTGTTCCAAGGAATTGGAGATCGTCTCAAAGGCCTCAGAGGAGAAAGTAGAGAAGGCATGCCATGCCATTATTGGGAACCAACAAGCTGGATCCCAGGAGATAACTTCCAAAGGTTCCACATAACACCAGTGACATTAGAGGCAAGAAGAATAAGAATGTTTCAGAAGAAAGTAAACCTTCCATAGGCTGGAATCTCCAGTAATATCTTGAAGTCCCCCACTACCTGAATTTAGGTTGGACAAACAAATGGAAGTTTCAAAAATTATTCCTACTTTCTAAAATATTGAACTTTTTAATAAACCTTTCTTTTTTGTCCATTCAAATTCTCTTTAGATATCAGTAAACTTATAGTTTTGTTCCTGGAGTGATGCTACAGAAAGATTAAGAGTTCATCACATTGAACAGAGCTAAAGAAACAGGACCTTGGGCTGGGAACATAGCTGAGTGGCACAGCGTCTGTCTGTCAGGTGCAAGGTTGTGAGTTCAATCCCTAGGGTACAAGAAGGAAAGAAAGAAAGAAAGAAAGAAAGAAAGAAAGAAAGAAAGAAAGAAAGAAAGAAAGAAAGAAAGAAA
>PVLA01000251.1:644452-658626 GCA_004027455.1 Hydrochoerus hydrochaeris | reverse complement strand
ACATCTATGGGGGAAAAATGAAATGAAAGCTTGAGAGCTAAGTTTTTTAACCTTTTCAACTTTCACCATCAAATATTCTAAAGAAAAAAGACTCTTGAAACACAAATTTAGAAGGACTTCTTATTCTTTAACATGCAGCCCCCAAGAACCAAGTGTTTGCAAACAGCCAAAACTCTGTGTCAAGGGCTCCTTGCCTGGCTGCCTCCTGCAAGCCTGAACCCCAGCCACTGCCACACAATGGAACTCAAGGATGCAGTCATCTGTTCAGGACATCAAAACTACAGGTGGCAGGGAATCAGTGCATATGAGAGGGGAGAACAAAAACTACTTAGTCTGAGGTGAAACATTTCAGGTTGATCCAGGGATGTTAACATTCTGAAAGTCAGTACTGCAAGAAAAGTCCATTTTTTGGCTTCAGACTCAATTGAACTTGAACCATCTCAGGGAAGCTGGCTTTAGCAGCGAGGGTGCCCATACTGGCTAAGCGAGCAGGACTACATCAAGTTCTGCACCTAATTTGGGCCCAAAAGTCTCCAAGACACAGGCCTTGTTAGTGTGCATTTCCTAAAAGCAGTAAAACAAAGAGAACCCTTCCCAAAAGCATCTACTTGCTTTGCAAAGAACCCTTTAGGGTAACAGAAGGAAAGAACAGAAACACCTTCCAGAGACTGCCTTCCAATTGGAGGTCCACACAATGAGGAGCAAGGAAGATGACGGGGACAGAAGGCATGAGGTGGCAAGATCCTGGGAGAGAGCTGCAGAAGTAAAGGAAGGAAAGGAGGAAGGGAAAGATGGAGGAGAGGGGAAAAAGAAAGGATGAACAAGCAGTAGCAGGATTTGCACTTGCAGATCACCATGCACAAAGCCTGGAGAGGTCGCCACACTGGAGATGAGCAAGATCCTACACTGGAAGCTTGCCTTGCCCCCCAGGAGGAGACATGTACTTCATCACAAACTTGCAGCCCAATCTGAATGCAGTCATGAAGACCAGAGCCCAGATCCATGAGAAAAGAGTGACAAGGGTAGACCTCAGTCTGCCCAACCCATCCCAGCCCCACATTCTGCTCTTGATACAGAGAAGTAGTCCTTTTTTTTTATTTTTTTTAAATCGGTACCGGGGATTGAACTCATGACCAAGCACTTGCAAGGCAGGCACTTAGGCCGCTGAGCTAAATCCCAGCCCTGAGAAGCAGTCCTTTTGTACATTTTTAGAGACAACTTGCTTCATGGGCATTTACACTCCAGATTCTCCATATCTGATATTTACTATGAACAGCAAGCAGTTTTTCACCTCAACCCTAATACATGCTCAAAGAATGAAGCCAAGAGCAAAGAATAAAAGCCAACATGTGCTTAGTATGTCAGAGCCCAAGAGAAAGCAAGACACAGTGGCACTAACAGGTTAAATGGGGATATGGCAGCCCCACATGCATGTTTAGTGTCTTGGGCCTGTGTATTACCCACTCACAGGAAGTCACTCCTAGAGCCTTAAGCTCATGCCATTCTATCCATAGCCAGAAGATACCGTCCATCTATGCACACACACGTGTACACACATGCTCACCCCCCACAAAGAACACTGCCAGCCCCACTAGCTTGTTTCATCTTGAGTCCCTTGCACACACTTCAAACACCAAAGACCATGTCATCCAGATGGCACTATCCTGACAGAAGAAAACCAAACATAAAGGTATATGCTGGATGACCAGTTATTAATAATTATCTAAAAGCCTTTTTATGATGAAAGAAGAATTACTACTACTCTGTGAAATAAAGCATGTAATAAAAGTGCACATCGAGCCAGCCATGATGTTACACATCCGTAATCCTTATAATCCCAGTGTTCTAGGACACTGAGGCAGTAGGATCACAAAATAAAGCTCACTCATCCTGGGCAGCTCAGCAGTTTATCAAGACCTGCTAAAACACTGTCTCAGAATTACAAAAAGAAAAAACAAGTAAAAAGTTTGGGGATTGTAGCTCAGTGTAAATGTCTTAGATTTAATCCCTTGTACAGAGAGGGGAAAAGTGTATGGATCATGAACTTTATACAGTATTATTTTAAAAATAGTACATCTACATATACATATACAGTACATGTTTATGTATACAAGCATACTTAGATACATACACTCACATGTATTTGCTAATACAAATATTACTGTGATCCTAGTGGCTACGCTTGACAGCAAAAGTCACGTGCCTGCTCTGAACCAGAGGACCCTCACCAACCAAGACATGGCTTGGGTAGGACCATCACTGAAGCTGTCAGGGGTTCTTGACACATCCCCACATCTGGAAGTCTGAGTGTCTCCACTCATACTCCACATCTCAGATACAAACTGGCTCCTACTTGCCCCCTTGCTCTGACAAGAAACTTCACCACTCACATGGCATAGGGAAAGAGAAAGAAATTCTCTTTCAAAGATATGGATAGAGATAATGGCTATGGATATATTACAACTGTTTTCAATATATTATTTTTGGAGTTATTCATTGTGTTACCCTCCCTAATCCAGAGGCGGAGCATAATTTTTCAAGGAATAATGCCGGTTCAGATTCAAGGGAAACAGCCCACCCTCCTTTAGCCTCCACTCATCTCACTCACCCACTGCACATGGTCAGGTTTGCTGGGATTTCCCCATTCTGAAAGAGACACCATTTCATTCTGAAAGAAAAACCAACCAGATTCTGTGACTACCCATGATCCACATTACACACAGGTGTTTGAAAATACAGAGGGACCCAGCATAATTAAGAGCATGAAGCAATCAAGCCAGTGCAAGGAGGCAGTTGAAGAAAAGAAGAACAGAGTGTGGGCAATGCTTTGGGAAATAAATTCCACAGCCTTTCACCAAGTTGAAATCTTGGCTTTGGACACACATAAAAATGAGCCTGGCCTGATCTTAGCTCCAGTGGACATCTGCCAGATCACAAAATTTGACCCAATTGGCCTGCCTTACCACAGAGAGGGCCACTGCTGGAGCCACAGATGGCGTAGCTGGTCAGAGCCAACAGGCACGGACGGATGGCAGCCACAAAATGGCAGAACACAGCTGGCTGAATCCAGGGTGGGAGTCTATTTCTAACAGTCATTTTTATAATGCACCAGAAACAGTAATATCAGAGCAGACTAGCACCTGATTTTCTTCTTTCGTAGACTTCAATCACTGTTTCTTCCACCCTATAAAATGTAGCTAATTATCCTCTCATTTTTTTTTCTCTTGTCACTTCGTGCTGCCTTGCGACAGTAAAACAGCTGCTTACCTCTGTCCACGGAGAATCATCTGCTAGAAAGCAGCATTAGAAATCATTCCTGATAGAGAAGGGAGGGTCACTGTTTTCCCACAAGGTTTTAGAAACTTGGGGAAAAAAAGGATGAGTTATAAGTATTACTACTCTTTAAATAAACCATCACCAAGTTATAACCTTATTTGATATGAGCAGCTCAATTTTTTGTTTAAATTAAAACTGTTGGTAACATGTAACACAACTCTAATAGTCCCTGTTTAACACACACCAGTCATTTTAAAAGAGCACTGTCCAAACATTCCCGCTTTGTTATAGTTTTCTCTGTTCATTATGGAAACCTTATCTACCTTTAGACTATGTTGTTTAACATTGCTGGTCATTTATGCTATTTACTGAGTATGTGATCCTGCTAATAAAATGTCAGTACAAATAACCAAGTTGTCTAGGAGCAAAAAATAAAATAAAATAAAACTTTCCCAACCTTCCTGCCTGGTCAAGGTAAACATTTCTAGACAGCCCGAGTCGGTCTCATTTACACAAATGCCTTTTCTCTTTCCTCTGAAATTACAAAAGATTATCATTTTACTCAGCAATAAGCCTGACTAAATTGAAACTCTCTGTATATCAGAATTAAATACGTTCTATCTACTCAAAATGAACAGTGTATTATTTATCACTAATACTTAATGACACAAAAACTGATAACTTTCTCCGATGATCCCACTGATTGCATCTAGCCTCGCATCATCGATTCTTTTGGTCATTAGCATAATCACAGAGCATCAACTCCGGCTTATGCAGCAAGTTTGGTAACAAGAGCTGAAAGTAGACACACACTATTTTAAAAACATGTTCCGATTTTCATCTAAGTATATCTTTATTTATATGGCTTTCTTACCATAAAGATGCCAGTCCTTTAAATTATGCAAAAATCACTTTCTACACTGAAGAACAAGGTGCTATATCATAACAAGGATACAGAAGTATAAAGCGCCTGTTAATTAAACATCGCTTTTTAACTCACTACCCTGCATATGTAACTGTTAAGTTCTAAGCCAAGTCTTTAAATAAGAATGAGAAAATGGCTAGGCTCTTTCAAATGAATTCTTTGCTTATTTTTTTTTCTTAATGTAAGAGATCAGCCACTTGATAGATTATTTTATCATTCAAATTCCCTAGTATATGGCTGAGATTATTTAAGGATCCCCCCCAAAAATACTAGCAAATAAACAAACTGAGAAGTTACGAGTATAGACCAATGCACTCATGTTTATCTTAAATTTTCAATGTATGGTATTACAGAATGTTGCTGGATTTTAGGTTAAAATGCAAAGAACTTGTCTTGAATTAATATTCATCACTTCAAAAGGTGCATGCAGAAAAAAATGAAAAGCCACAGCTACATGTATCCCAGATGGGGGAACTTTACTAACTCCATTAGATTAACAAAGAAAAAAAGCAAATTACTAAACAATAGATATAGCACGATTCTATCAATATAAACCTTGAATATGAAAACCAAGAGTTCATATTTTGGGAACTATAAGACAAAAGAACCAGCCAGGTGAGAACAGGATCAGCTCACCTACAAGGGGATGGAGAGGGTGACAATAGGGAGAGACAACCCAGGAACATCTTCCACCTAAACTGCGGCATGTTCTTTTCCAAGCCAGGCAACCAGTACACAGGTGCTCAGGGAGTTATTTGTTCCTTTTTGGTCTCTTACATATTTCATAATAAAAACAAAAATATAAGCACACAGTTGTAGGAGAAATGACTTTGCAAATATCTGCCCAATTTTTTTTCTCCTCAGAATTTCTCCACTCTGATGGATCCAGGTGACTGAGGACAAGAGCACCACTATTTTATTCAACTATTGAGGCACTGGTTACAAATGCTGAAACCCTGTATCCCAACACAAAATTCATTTCCGCTGTTTTCAAAATTGCTTATTATTACCTCATACTTAAAGAATTCTTTAACCTCAGCACTGTGCTATGGGAAAGTCTTCTCTAACAAAGATACTCTCTATATTTAGTAAAAGCAACTGTCCTGCTTCCTAAGCAAAACAAAACAAAAACAGACACTGAAGTGAGAGCTTTCTTTAAGGCTCTTACAAATTTGTGTGGCTGCAAATACATTTGCAGGGAAAAACAAGCTAGAAGCAGACTTGATGTATGACTTCAGGACAAAGGGGCACGAGGAAAAGGGGAACCCTAGCCAGGTGGGGAGACACTTCCCCCAGTTCTGCATCTCCACCCCATAATATTCAAACTTTGAGCTGCAGTTGCCAAAAAGACAGTAAGACAAAAGCAGCGGCATCCCCAGTCAGCGGCAAGGAGGATGACTTGCTTCTACAAGTATAAGAATTTGTTGTAAGCTTAGCAAAGTTAAGGCTGCACATTTACTATCAACACTCATCACACTGCAACAAAAGCCGTTATTTAGAAAATAAGATGAATGCATTTAAGCAGCTGAACCCTTCTTAAACCCAGAGAAGGCATGCAAAACAGCAGCAAGTCTGTAACAACATGCCTGATGAAGCTCATAAAAGAAAACCTGGGCTGAACCTTTTTTTTGTTTAATACACTATGTATTTTGTCCCAAATTATCTGCCGCTGCATAGAGACAGCCACGATTACTAACGATGCTGCATCCTCCTTCTCAGGATTCAACCAGCTTCTTTCCAAATAATTAAACGTGGCAAAGTTTCTGTTAGAAAATATCTACAATACATCACTTAAAAGGGTCTGTCATTGATTCCCTAATGAAATATCAGTTAATTACTTAACCTTTCTTAATTAAATGATTAACATCCTTTCAACAAACAAGGCAGCATGACTTAACATCAAGCTGAGATTTCATCAACCAGTGACAGTTATTATTATTGTACATCTTCTACCACTGCACCTTGTATTTTTTCAAACAGTTCCGTTTCTCATCTTTTTGAGAAATACTTCACCCAGTGACAGAGACTTTAGTTTTAAAATTTGGCCCACGTAAGTTTTTTTTTTAAGTGTTTTAGAGTCCCAACAGAAATAAAAGCACTTTGAACAGGATCATTCCAAATACCACCTCAAGCCAAGGCCAAAGCAACTGTAAAGACCTAAACATAAAAACAACTGCCAACTTTTTGGCAGCTAATAAAATAAAGCCACATCCAAAGTCAAATTATAAATCTGAAAAAAAAATTCGGTGAGGGCATTTTGGACAAATACTTTATTACTAGATAACTTCAAAAGGCACATTATAAATACAGACAAAAAATATCTATACAATTTTTATTTAAAAAAAACTCCTTTGATCTCAGTAGCTAGATCTTTAGCTGAATCCCTGAATATTTAAACAAGCCTCTTCAGCATTTTATCTTCCTTTATCACATAATCTCTGAAGATGCATTCTTCTTAGGATTCTGTTTTATTTGTGTGGCATCATTGAGTAAGCTATTTCCATCAATATTCCAGCATGCCCCATCACATACACTGATAGAGAATTTCCCAAGATGTTTAGGGAAGTCAAAATACCTGTGCCAGCAGGGTTAATCTATTGACTAAACAGTCCAGATTTTTAAAATAAAATGGAATATTCATAGGGGAAAAAAAAGTCCAGAAAGCCATCTGACACTAATTGGTTGCTACAGTGTGATAACGCCCATTGGGAAATATAAACAGCAGAGAAATAATTGGAAAGAAGTATCCCATACTTCCTGAGAACTACCTACGCCCAGGTTCTCCCTATTACTCCACTAGATGGTGAGGTTCTTGTTCAATCTGTTTCTCTAAGTATTTAACATTTCTTTTTGTGTTTGATTCTGAAAGGGGGGCATCTATGCCTCTCTTGGGTTTCATGCTAGCCAAGCAACTCAATTAAACCCTTGTAAAGGGCTGTCAGCTTTCCTCCAACTCTGATCATTGAGGAGTCCAGCCACTTGAGTGTGTACGAGGATCACATGGCTGATTTTTTTAAATTGCAAAGGTTGGGTCCACCCCAGATGTGATTTGTCCAGCAGAAGAGCAACTTGGTCTGTGCTTAAACTCTAGTTCTGCTGGGATTCCAATATGCAAGATGGCTTAAATTTAAAAAACAATAAAAAATAAAAAAAACATTCATTTTCATTTTTAATACAAATTCAGATACACTCAAAAGAATACAGGCTAAGCCAGGTGTGGTGGTACATGCCCAGCATTCAGGAGACAGGCAGAAGGATCACAAGTTTGAGGCTAGCCTGGACTACACAGTGAGATCCTGTTTCAAAACAAAACAAAAACTCTCAAGGTAAAGAAAAAAATCAGTACCACAGAAGAGAGATTTCAGTTCTAGAATCTCTAATAGGATGAATCACTTGGCCCATGGGTCTCTGTTTTAGTGTACATTAGAATTACAAGGGAAAGTCTGTTATAAATGTACATTCCCATGTCAGTCAGCAAGAATTCTGACTCAAAGATCTGTATTTTTAGTAACTACCATGCACACACATGCACACTTGCACACGTGTGCGCACACACACACACACACACACACACACAGATCTGGATGCAGGTGAGCAGCAGACCTGACACTTAAGTGTACTGAATAAAGACCACCTGCAATCTCCTCTCACTCAGGCACAAGCACTACCCTCCATCCCACCCTATACTCAACTTGCCCCGGTAGAAGAGGCACTAGCTCTCTCTGGTCGGGCACTGCCAACTCAGGGGACAGACACTGGAGGCTGGAGAAAATTCAAGCTGAGTCATACACAGCCCTATACCCAGCATCCCTAAGCTCAAAGAACACACCTTCAAATATTACCCCTAATTCACAGACAGGAATTTAAAGCACAGAAAACCACGTTATGACTCAAATAAATGCACAGCTGTGAGGGAGAGGAAGACACCTTGGGAGTTCAGTTTTGAGTATGATGCCAGAAATACTACTCAGCATCCTAGTAAACAAAGCAGATGACAAAATCAGCTAAAATCAGACAATCTGGCAAAATTTTGGACGTCCACTTCACTTACTAGCAATAAATAAATATATATCCAAATATAAACCTTTGTTCATTCTAAAAGAATTTATTCTAACATAAAAAGGGACCCAACAATGCCACTGTCTGACCCACTGACTGCTCTTGAGTGGACTGCGCTGTAACATGTAGCCTCTAATGTCTTCAGACTGGTGAAATCAAACAGAAGGACTTTAGTTTTCTATTCAGTGATCCCTCCATCTCAGCCGCCTGAATCAGCAGCAGTTCGAGGAAATAAATTCATCACAGAATGATCCTGAGTATAGAGAACAAAACAGTAAACAGAACACCAGAACACAATTTTGTACTTATTCAAATTCTTTTTTATAAAAAAAAAAAACCTATTTTATTAAAAATGTGATCTGGAAAGAAAGTGCAATTAGCTTCACACAGGCACTGCCGAAATGTTCCCAAACACACCAGATATATGTAAATATTTCGTGATATCAGTTCCATTTGAGTAGACCTGTCAAGATATTTACAGGGCTTGACAGTACTTCTGTCTTTAATTAAATTTTTGCCCACATACTTTAATGTAATTTAAATAGATTATTAGTTGTCAGGATCTAATATAAATTTTGTTTATGATTTAGTTACTTTAAGTACTTGGATTGAAGAAACTAATTTAACCCCACAATTGAGCAGCTTTACATATGAAGACCAAACCACTAAAAAGCTCCCACCGCCCTGCCCTCTTGCTCAATAACCTTGAATTATTGCAACTTAATTGTAAATTTCATGGTAGTAAAATAAGCACCTCTCTCCCCTTTTAACAGAATTTCTTGCAGATATTCTTTAAGGACAGGCCATTTACACCTGTTCAGGTACGGGGGTTTTTCCTTTTGGCAGCTCCCTCTCTCAGAGGTTGCCCAGGTAGATAATATTTTTCTCCCATAAAATAATGAACAAACAAATACCTGTTGTGCACAAGAGGCAGGAAATTAAAAACAGACATCAGGGGGGCTGCAAAAAGATAAACAATTTTGCAAAGACATCCACTAGCCAATCTGGTCAAGAGATTTCAAAACTGGGTAAAACAAGAATGTAGGAGGGAAAAAAAAGGACATGGCTTTTGACACAATGTTCTCATGAATCAAAGATGCCTTCTAAACTAGGCTTAAAAACTGCCTTTGCAGAAACTGGCTAAAATGTTCATTTATTAAAGAAACAAAGCCCACTGTTTGTCTTTCCCAATCGCCATGCACTCCCCTCTACCCTTTCCTCTTTACAGAGTATCACCTTTGGAGCCTTCAGTGCAAGCAAGCATATTATCCATAGGATGCAAAACCAAAGCACTACTTAAATCCCTTACATTTATCTTTAGGTTGGTGACACAAGCCAAATTGTCTAATTCTCATTAAGCAAATGGTTACATGCCCACTGAAATAAACTGTAAAGGTCCTGGGCAGTGGGGAGGACCAGCCATGCTTATGATACCCCAAGTATGAACAGGTCTGCCCCTATTTCAGGAACTTGCCTCATTCTCATGGCCTTCCCAGCCTTTTGGCACCTCTAACTTTCATTTATCCAAGTACCAGATAAGACAGATAGTTTTAAAAATCAGTTTAAGATGGTTCTCTGAATGGCACACATATAACACTAAGTGATCTGCTGATTCAAGTAACAAATCATAGGAAAGATAATTTAGAAAATTCATGGGCCCAAGTGCAAACTTATTTGGCTTGCTGGCTGGTTTCACAATTTCAATGTTTGATCACCTGGTGGGATTTACTACCATCAACTTAAAAAAAAATTCCCTGCAAATACTAAAAGGGTACACAGTCTTGTGTACGAAGTTCACCTGTCTATTTAGCAGATGCTGTTCTTGGGTTTTTTTTCTTTAGAAAACAAACCTCTACCTGCCTGGGGATTTTAAGACTCTAGATGCAAAAACATGCTCTAAAAAAAGCCAATACTGCTGGCTTAGCAGAAAAAAATGGTATTTACTATAACTGAAAACTATAAAAAGAGTATGATATCTAACAGGATAAGTAAGGAAAAGAAAAAGCCCTTCGCAAAAATTGTTATAAAAAATACCACCTGTGCAAATCAAGCTATGCTCTGGAAACTCTCTGTCTTCAAGAAACAGCACATACTCACTGCCTTCAAGTTGCAATTAACTTGTAGTAATTTAAGATTATCGGGAGAGCAAAGGGCAGTGGGAGCTCTTTGGAGGGTTTTCCTCCTCGCTTAATACTCTTCAGTCAGGGATTAAATGAGTTTCTTTAATGTAAGTACCTTAAAGTAACTGAATCATAAACAAAATTTATATTATTTTCTGACAGCCTGCCATCTATTTAAATTTTATTAATGTGTGTCTAAAATTATTTTTAACACACAAAACTCTTGCTATGTCCTGTAAATAGTCTTGGCATATCCACTGAAAACTGAACAGCCCTTTAACACATATCCAACCTTGTCTGAACACCCATACTTTTTGTGATACAGACTCTAACAAGACAGTATTTCAAAACTGAGCCTCAATCTTAAGTAAAACATGAAAACCAAACATGCACAGTAAGATGAGTGGCAAAGAGGAAGCTGGGTTCAAAAGAAGTTGTCACATCTGCTACATTCTCCTTCTCTTTCTTAATTTTGGCATCAGACATGCTGTTGGTATAAATATGTTTGTTTGAGAAATATCGTAATTCTTCTGTTAATTTACACAACTGCCAAAACACAATACCCTTCAACAGAGCCTAAGAATGTCAATGTACAAACTCAGGAGTCTCCTCTTAAACAGAACCAAAGAAAAACTTAGCAACAGAAAAAACCATGCATATGCTCAATATTAACTCAGCTAACTTTTGCTATTGTAGATACAAATGATTTAACTAGAAAATATTTATAGCTTTTTAAAAACATTACATGTTGCAGAAAATTGCCTAATAGCATCCATGTGTATATTTAACTTACATTGCTTAATTATACAATAAAGGTATATCCAATAAAAACAGACTTTGAAACATGTTGTGTACCATGGTTATGAAACTCTGGCTTATAAAAAAAAGTGCTATGTGATTGACACTTGTTAATTAAAACTACAAGTTTTAAATGACAATTATTTTTATTCTATATGTGTTTATTTGTCCTATTTCCTACTTTGCACTACTTAATTAAAAATGACATTTAATTTGAGGATAGTTTACAACTGGGGAAAAAAAGTGTGTTACACAGTTTATACTCCAGGGTTTAAATATAAATACAAAATCTTACAGACATCTCCAGCAATATAAACCTCTTAATTTGGAACAGTTAATTTGAATAGTTGATTTCTTTCACTATACTTTGATAAGCCTGTGAAAACAAAATGCTGATGGAATTATAATTACTACTTTCCTTAAAAATGTAAAGCAGTTAAATTTTCATAGACAACAAGTAAGGACAAGTTACAAAGAACTTGAATAAAAGTAGCAACGCGGTCATGTTGAATGTCAATCTAAAAAAAGAGGTTATGTCTAATCTGGAGACCGCTCTCCTTGGCTTTTTAAATTCCAAGAGTGAGCTAACATAAAACTTCATCAGCATGGATTTTTTTTCATATTCTCTCTCTCTCTCTCTCTCTCTCTCTCTCTCTCTCTCTCTCTCTCTCTCTCTCTCTCTCTTTCTCTCAAGCTTCACATCAGCTTTAACCCTCACATGCAAAACCCTGGCTTCCCTGACAACGATATCTTCTAAGCTTTATGTGAGAAATCGTTATCTAACTCTAGTGTAGGAGGCTAACGCTAGTTTAAAAAAAAAAAAAAAAAAAACCACTTCCACTGTACTGGATAGCAAGACAGCCACCGGATGACTTAATAATCTTTGAATACCTTTTTGGGTGTATTTTCCTTATGAAGAAGGATACATTAAAAAAAAAAAAAACTTGTTTAGCAACTTGGCATCCACAAGGAACTCAAATGCAGTGCGCAAAGGGATTGGATATTTCCTTCCAAGGGAGCCTTCCTTCCCTTGCACAACAAAGATCAGCATTTGCAATGGTCCATTTCTGCATAAGTGAACATACAGCCTTGCTGCTTGATCGAATAGTCCATGTAGCAGCTCCTGACAACCCAGCAGCAGTTCTGTTTGATCTCTCCTGCTTCCTTAATTTGGGTTGTCAAGGTTCAGCAGTTGGAGGCTGTTTACTTTACTTTTCAAAAAAAAAAAGTGATTTTTTTTTCTCTCATACAATGACTAATGGGGGGGCTGCAGCCAGTGGCAAGATGTTAAAGCTTTTTTTCCCTCTGCAGTGATTTTAGCTGACATCTTTTGAATGGAAACTAGTTGAGTTCCTTTTTTTATTTTTAATGATCTTCAATTATGAGACCTTTCAAATAGTAAGACAGGGGAAAAGTATTCCAATTTTCTGAAAATAGGACCCCAGTTTTTTTTTCTGGACTCAAAAAGATAGTATTTCTACTTTAAATCAAAACTTCCACAAAAGATTTGATACATTTCTCTGAAAAATTAGCAGAAAGTCCTGTTTCAATTATGCAGGCAACCTCAAGGGTACCAAACACCTGAAGTCTCAATATTTGTCTTCAATTTCTAGTTATGACATCTCCCCCAACAGATCCTCTCTGTGGAAAAATAAAGGGGTGGGGGCTAAAAATCATTTGCGGATTCTTCAATATTTTCAGTGTATAAGAAAAATTCCTTAAATGTCCCTGAGGTTTCCTCAACTCAGCCATTGTGCAAGTCCTAAATCCTCAAGTCTACGAACAACCAAAGGTGCTGAGTAGATGGTTTCAATGTACACTTATTTCAGAGCGAATCCAGAATGCTCTTGCAGCATTCTTAACAGTAACAACCAAAGAAATCCTAACTTACAAAATACCTGCGAGGGGACATGGCGCAAGCCAGCCCCGCAGAAGTGGACTGCATAAGTTCCAACGTTACCAAATGAAATGTTTATATAAATTTCATTAGTCCACTCAAGTCTCACAGATCAGGGTTTGGGGGATGGGGAGGAAAGAAAGCGGAAGAAATAAGTTTCATTTTGGGTCTTCTGGTTGAGCAAAAAGAAAATGAATTAAGACGAAAGCATAGGATGAGTCCAGACTAAATCAATACACTTTGTAATCAGCCAAGCAAGGGTATTTGGACCCAATGACTTGGAAATAATTAATAGTTATAAGGGGGAGAAGGGTGAGAGAGAGCGAGGCATGTCACCGTATTTTATCCAAGCACTTTACACTCCACGCTAAACTTTGATCTCCAGATTTTTGGATTTAGGAAAGACAGAGGGAAAAGGGAAAAAGCCCTGTATTTCGAAGCACCTACCGAATCGAGGATGGGCACATTCCTGGCTTCGGGCGCTCGCTAGCGCTTGCTAGATCACTGCGCTCACGCCGCTCACGCTGACTGGCTCCTAGGGCACGGAAAAGCCCCGATTTCTCGGGAGTCCCTGGCCCCTGCCCGTGTCCTTGCCCTGGCGGCGGTGGCCGCCTCGACTTACCCGCCGAGTCCGGGAAGGGAGTGGGAGCGCCGCCTTCACGCCCGCGGAGGAGGCGTTCGCAGCACCATGGTCCCCGGAGCCGCGGCCGCTACCCCGTGCCCGCTTGCTCGCCGCGCGCTCTCTTCCTCTTGCAAACTTTCGGGTTCTGCGGTCGACAAGAAATCGGGGCGACCCTCAGCAAGCCTTGCTTGTGCAGGTTGGGGGGACTCGAAGGGGATGGGACGGGTAAGGGGGCGGCGGGCGAGGAAGAGAGGATGCGGCTCAGGGAATCCCTGCAAAGATCCCGAGACCGGGAAATCGGCCCGAGCCAAAGTCTCAGCACCTTCCCGGGGATCTTACAAAGTTGCAACAACAAAAAAGAAGGGGGGAGGGACTGGGGGAAAAGGGGTGGGATAGGGATGCGATCGAAGGCGCAAGGTTGGAGTAACAACTGTTTATTTAGTCATTCTCACAGAGGGCGGGAGCTGCGCGGGAATG